>LR551190.1:0-75219 GCA_900536415.3 Caenorhabditis sp. 38 MB-2015
CTGGTCCAATAGCAGCTCCTGAGGCATCTGTTGGCAATGGTGTTCCGTCTGGGCCAACGATTGGATAGATTGGTCGGTTATTCTCATCGGTAGGCAATACACTTCCATCTGGTCCAGTAGCTGGATAGATGAAATTACCGCTAGCATCGGTTGGAAGAGTTTGTCCGTCTGGTCCAATTGGTTTGCCTTCATCATCTTTCTCGATAATAGTTCCATCATCAGTGACAAAGTTTCCAGTAGAATCAGTGGCCAATGGAGTTCCATCTGGTTTTGTGATTGGATGAATAACATTTCCAGATTCGTCAGTCGGAAGTGGCTTGGCAACTCCTTCTTCTCCTTCTGGCAATGCGACGAAGTTTCCTTGTGCATCTGTTGGGAGTGGTGTTCCATCCTTAGAAACTGGTTTACCGCTTGAATCAGTAGCAATTGGTTGTCCGTCTGGTCCAATAGCAGCTCCTGAGGCATCTGTTGGCAATGGTGTTCCGTCTGGGCCAACGATTGGATAGATTGGTCGGTTATTCTCATCAGTTGGCAACACACTTCCATCTGGTCCAGTTACTGGGTAGATATAATTACCGCTGGCATCAGTTGGAAGAGTTTGTCCGTCTGGTCCAATTGGTTTGCCTTCATCATCTTTCTCGATAATAGTTCCATCATCAGTGACAAAGTTTCCAGTAGCATCAGTGGCCAATGGAGTTCCATCTGGTTTTGTGATTGGATGAATAACATTTCCAGCTTCGTCTGTTGGGAGTGGCTTGGCAACTCCTTCTTCTCCTTCTGGCAATGCGACGAAGTTTCCTTGTGCATCTGTTGGGAGTGGTGTTCCATCCTTAGAAACTGGTTTACCGCTTGAATCAGTAGCAATTGGTTGTCCGTCTGGTCCAATAGCAGCTCCTGAGGCATCTGTTGGCAATGGTGTTCCGTCTGGGCCAACGATTGGATAGATTGGTCGGTTATTCTCATCAGTTGGCAATACACTTCCATCTGGTCCAGTTACTGGGTAGATATAATTACCGCTGGCATCAGTTGGGAGAACTTGTCCGTCTGGTCCAATTGGTTTGCCATCATCGTCTTTCTCGATAATAGTTCCATCATCAGTGACAAAGTTTCCAGTAGCATCAGTGGCCAATGGAGTTCCATCTGGTTTTGTGATTGGATGAATGACATTTCCAGCTTCGTCTGTTGGGAGTGGCTTGGCAACTCCTTCTTCTCCTTCTGGCAATGCGACGAAGTTTCCTTGTGCATCTGTTGGGAGTGGTGTTCCATCCTTTGAAACTGGTTTACCGCTTGAATCAGTAGCAATTGGTTGTCCGTCTGGTCCAATAGCAGCTCCTGAGGCATCTGTTGGCAATGGTGTTCCGTCTGGGCCAACGATTGGATAGATTGGTCGGTTATTCTCATCGGTAGGCAATACACTTCCATCTGGTCCAGTAGCTGGATAGATGAAATTACCGCTAGCATCGGTTGGAAGAGTTTGTCCGTCTGGTCCAATTGGTTTGCCTTCATCATCTTTCTCGATAATAGTTCCATCATCAGTGACAAAGTTTCCAGTAGCATCAGTGGCCAATGGAGTTCCATCTGGTTTTGTGATTGGATGAATAACATTTCCAGCTTCGTCTGTTGGGAGTGGCTTGGCAACTCCTTCTTCTCCTTCTGGCAATGCGACGAAGTTTCCTTGTGCATCTGTTGGGAGTGGTGTTCCATCCTTAGAAACTGGTTTACCGCTTGAATCAGTAGCAATTGGTTGTCCGTCTGGTCCAATAGCAGCTCCTGAGGCATCTGTTGGCAATGGTGTTCCGTCTGGGCCAACGATTGGATAGATTGGTCGGTTATTCTCATCAGTTGGCAACACACTTCCATCTGGTCCAGTTACTGGGTATACAAAGTTACCGCTAGCATCTGTTGGGAGGACTTGTCCGTCTGGTCCAATTGGTTTGCCTTCATCATCTTTCTCGATAATGGTTCCATCATCAGTGACAAAGTTTCCAGTAGAATCAGTGGCCAATGGAGTTCCATCTGGTTTTGTGATTGGATGAATAACATTTCCAGATTCGTCAGTCGGAAGTGGCTTGGCAACTCCTTCTTCTCCTTCTGGCAATGCGACGAAGTTTCCTTGTGCATCTGTTGGGAGTGGTGTTCCATCCTTAGAAACTGGTTTACCGCTTGAATCAGTAGCAATTGGTTGTCCGTCTGGTCCAATAGCAGCTCCTGAGGCATCTGTTGGCAATGGTGTTCCGTCTGGGCCAACGATTGGATAGATTGGTCGGTTATTCTCATCAGTTGGCAACACACTTCCATCTGGTCGAGTTACTGGGTAGATATAATTACCGCTGGCATCAGTTGGGAGAACTTGTCCGTCTGGTCCAATTGGTTTGCCATCATCGTCTTTCTCGATAATAGTTCCATCATCAGTGACAAAGTTTCCAGTAGAATCAGTGGCCAATGGAGTTCCATCTGGTTTTGTGATTGGATGAATAACATTTCCAGATTCGTCAGTCGGAAGTGGCTTGGCAACTCCTTCTTCTCCTTCTGGCAATGCGACGAAGTTTCCTTGTGCATCTGTTGGGAGTGGTGTTCCATCCTTAGAAACTGGTTTACCGCTTGAATCAGTAGCAATTGGTTGTCCGTCTGGTCCAATAGCAGCTCCTGAGGCATCTGTTGGCAATGGTGTTCCGTCTGGGCCAACGATTGGATAGATTGGTCGGTTATTCTCATCGGTAGGCAATACACTTCCATCTGGTCCAGTTACTGGGTATACAAAGTTACCGCTAGCATCTGTTGGGAGGACTTGTCCGTCTGGTCCAATTGGTTTGCCATCATCGTCTTTCTCGATAATAGTTCCATCATCAGTGACAAAGTTTCCAGTAGAATCAGTGGCCAATGGAGTTCCATCTGGTTTTGTGATTGGATGAATAACATTTCCAGATTCGTCAGTCGGAAGTGGCTTGGCAACTCCTTCTTCTCCTTCTGGCAATGCGACGAAGTTTCCTTGTGCATCTGTTGGGAGTGGTGTTCCATCCTTAGAAACTGGTTTACCGCTTGAATCAGTAGCAATTGGTTGTCCGTCTGGTCCAATAGCAGCTCCTGAGGCATCTGTTGGCAATGGTGTTCCGTCTGGGCCAACGATTGGATAGATTGGTCGGTTATTCTCATCGGTAGGCAATACACTTCCATCTGGTCCAGTTACTGGGTAGATATAATTACCGCTGGCATCAGTTGGGAGAACTTGTCCGTCTGGTCCAATTGGTTTTCCATCATCGTCTTTCTCGATAATAGTTCCATCATCAGTGACAAAGTTTCCAGTAGAATCAGTGGCCAATGGAGTTCCATCTGGTTTTGTGATTGGATGAATAACATTTCCAGATTCGTCTGTAGGTGGTTGTTCGCTTGCTGAATCTTTCTCTCCAATAAGAATGTGCGGTGCAGTCTGGTCAGTTGGCAATGGAACAGCTGAAAAATATAATGTTGTTTGCTAGGAACAAAAACGCAAATTTGTCGCGGAGTGAACTTGTTTCTTAGCTTGAGCCTATCAGATATCTGGTTGCTGAAAAACTACTTCGATTATCTCAAAAAATATGTCTACTATTCTATTCAGAGGGTTTTCCAAATAGTAAAAACTTTTTTGTTCAAAAAACATCTTTTTCGTGATAATTTTCTGTGCAAAAGCTGTCCTCATTGTTGGTCGTCTTTGAAGTTGTCTGTTTTTATATTGTAAAAAAGGTTGCTTAATAGTAAAATTGTTCTCGATTAATTGTAACAAAAAAAGCTCCAAATGTTGTGATAAGTATAATTATTATTAAACTCATATTTCTATCTTCAAATTTTAAAATATACCTAATAAAATCTTTTCATGTTGCAAAAGCCACGTTTATCTCTCTTTTCATGAGGTGTCAAATTTGGCACTTTTTTTGAAACATGTTTAAACAAGAAGAATATATATTGAAAAGAAGAAACTAACAAGGGAATGGTGTGAAAAAAATATGGAGTTTTTCGACGAAACCATTCGATATGTTTTTGGACGCTGATTAATGTCTCGTTGTTCATTTTTGCGAAACGGATACCCTAGTCCCAATTTTTTTAGCTTTTGATTTTACACTGAAAATACAAAAAATACTCGGAAAACCATGAAAAACTAACAAAAATGGGCTATTGAGCTAGACTAGAGGGTTATTTTTCTCCTGAACACTTTTAGATGAACAGTTTTGCATAGAAATTAAAAATTACAGCACTTCTAGCAAAGATGCATTTCTTTCTATTACGAAAAAAGAAATGTAAACTGACAGACAGAAATAATAATAAAAAACGTGAAAATAATACGTGAAATTGTTTTTATTTCGTTTTTCTGGTTTTTCGCAAAGAATTTCCAGGTTCTGAAATTTTCAGCTTAATTTTGCAATTTTTGACGAAACTAAATATTCCAGTGTTCTTTTTCATACTGGATTACTCTCTAGTTAGGCCCCAGCCCTCAAAATTGCTTCTATACAGGGTTTTTCGTTTTCTCACTACAAACTTTGGAGCTGAAATTTCAGCATTATGAATCTCGTTTCGCAAAAATTAAAAAAGCACGTTAATCAGCGTCAAAAATGCTATCGATTGATATAGGTCTCGTCAAAAAACTCCAGATTTTTTTTTCACACCATTCCCTTGTAAGAACTTTTACGGAAACTGCTGTTTTCTGCTGTTTATATCATTAAACGAATCTTCTTTAGATAAAGTTTCCAATTTTTAGGTTCCAAGAATAGGAAGTTTCCTCTGATTTGCGAACAAAATTAAAAACTTTTCTCAGAAGTAACCCATCAGAGAGGTCCATGAACAATTAGGAACGAATTTGTTTTAAAGTCTTGACTTTACAGTGTTAGAATTTAGTAAAACAATATTTACTTTCAAAACCTTTTGAGAACATCACGGAGATGTAGAAAGCCAGATAATTTCCAGAAAAGCTCTGGCATGAATGACTTTTTTTCAAGGGAGTAGAAAAATGCGTTGATACATATTTCTTGGTCTCTTTTTCTATAATTTTTTTACCCGATGACGTTTTTGTTTCAGATAAATCAATTTTTTTTCCAGATAATTGGTCATATAAACATTTATTCAACTCGATATGTATTTCGATAGATGTTCATGTTCGAAAAATTAACAATGAAACGAGATCATCCATGCTTCTGGTACCTTCTTACACCTTACACTTGGTATGGTTCGTATCTCGGAACTGAATTTCACTGGTTTCGCAGGTAAATCAGAAAAACATATTCTCTGTTTTTCGATAATGAGAGAAACTAAACTCTAATCACAGAAACAGATTGGGAGCGATAAATTCCATCGGAAATAGAACAAAAAATAACTGCTTTCAAAATCTCAGTTTGAAAGTGAACCAAGACTCAAAAAATGCATAAGATTACAGAAAAGAAGATAACTGACCGTGTTCTGGTATGCACAAGTAGCTTCGTATCAATTCGACTGCATTTGGATCTTCTGCCCATTGTTTTTCGCTCAGATGAATTAGACGTGTGTTTGGCAATTTTTCGATCTTCTTTTCATAGTCTTCACTGCTTTTACTGTAAAATTGTTTTGTTGAAAAACGGAAAATGTGGGTCGCTTTAACTGCCAAAAATAGTTTCTTCTTATTTGTTTTGAAAGAGAAAAAATTCATATCTAACGTAGAAATACAATTTTTGAATGTCTAACGCAATTAATGATATACGTATGAATGAACTTACTCAAGAGGTGTAGCTAGAAGGTGGAGAACCAATGTGTTTCCTCGTGAAGTTTCTTCCAAAATCAACTTAGATGTTCTGAGTGCAGTAAGAGCATTTGGTTGACCACCAATCTCACGAATTTCATCGGTTGATTGATACAGCTCTTCAAAGCTCTGATATCCTCCAATATCGATTGTTACTTCAGTTGTTGCACTATAAATGATTTTACCAATCTTTGGAAGATAATCTTTTGGAATTCCATCGAGAACGTTCTTGAGCAGTTCCTTCATTGTGTTGATGTATGGTACGCTGGCGTGAGAACTTTCGACAAGCAGAAGAAGAGTTTCTACTTTTCCTTCAACTTTATCGCAATTCGCATCCTCTTTTTTCAAATCCAAAACAGTAGATGATGTTGAGCCAATTCCTTCGTCTCCTTCTGGCAATGCGACGAAGTTTCCTTGTGCATCTGTTGGGAGTGGTGTTCCATCCTTTGAAACTGGTTTACCGCTTGAATCAGTAGCAATTGGTTGTCCGTCTGGTCCAATAGCAGCTCCTGAGGCATCTGTTGGCAATGGTGTTCCGTCTGGGCCAACGATTGGATAGATTGGTCGGTTATTCTCATCAGTTGGCAATACACTTCCATCTGGTCCAGTAGCTGGATAGATGAAGTTACCGCTAGCATCTGTTGGGAGGACTTGTCCGTCTGGTCCAATTGGCTTGCCTTCATCATCTTTCTCGATAATGGTTCCATCATCAGTGACAAAGTTTCCAGTAGAATCAGTGGCCAATGGAGTTCCATCTGGTTTTGTGATTGGATGAATAACATTTCCAGATTCGTCAGTCGGAAGTGGCTTGGCAACTTCTTCTTCTCCTTCTGGCAATGCGACGAAGTTTCCTTGTGCATCTGTTGGGAGTGGTGTTCCATCCTTTGAAACTGGTTTACCGCTTGAATCAGTAGCAATTGGTTGTCCGTCTGGTCCAATAGCAGCTCCTGAGGCATCTGTTGGCAATGGTGTTCCGTCTGGGCCAACGATTGGATAGATTGGTCGGTTATTCTCATCAGTTGGCAATACACTTCCATCTGGTCCAGTAGCTGGATAGATGAAATTACCGCTAGCATCGGTTGGAAGAGTTTGTCCGTCTGGTCCAATTGGTTTTCCTTCATCATCTTTCTCGATAATGGTTCCATCATCAGTGACAAAGTTTCCAGTAGAATCAGTGGCCAATGGAGTTCCATCTGGTTTTGTGATTGGATGAATAACATTTCCAGATTCGTCAGTCGGAAGTGGTTTTGTAACTCCTTCTTCTCCTTCTGGCAATGCAACGAAGTTTTCTTGTGCATCAGTTGGGAGTGGTGTTCCATCTTTAGAAACTGGTTTACCGCTTGAATCAGTAGCAATTGGTTGTCCGTCTGGTCCAATAGCAGCTCCTGAGGCATCTGTTGGCAATGGTGTTCCGTCTGGGCCAACGATTGGATAGATTGGTCGGTTATTCTCATCAGTTGGCAATACACTTCCATCTGGTCCAGTAGCTGGATAGATGAAATTACCGCTAGCATCGGTTGGAAGAGTTTGTCCGTCTGGTCCAATTGGTTTTCCTTCATCATCTTTCTCGATAATGGTTCCATCATCAGTGACAAAGTTTCCAGTAGAATCAGTGGCCAATGGAGTTCCATCTGGTTTTGTGATTGGATGAATAACATTTCCAGATTCGTCAGTCGGAAGTGGCTTGGCAACTCCTTCTTCTCCTTCTGGCAATGCGACGAAGTTTCCTTGTGCATCTGTTGGGAGTGGTGTTCCATCCTTTGAAACTGGTTTACCGCTTGAATCAGTAGCAATTGGTTGTCCGTCTGGTCCAATAGCAGCTCCTGAGGCATCTGTTGGCAATGGTGTTCCGTCTGGGCCAACGATTGGATAGATTGGTCGGTTATTCTCATCAGTTGGCAATACACTTCCATCTGGTCCAGTAGCTGGATAGATGAAATTACCGCTAGCATCGGTTGGAAGAGTTTGTCCGTCTGGTCCAATTGGTTTTCCTTCATCATCTTTCTCGATAATGGTTCCATCATCAGTGACAAAGTTTCCAGTAGAATCAGTGGCCAATGGAGTTCCATCTGGTTTTGTGATTGGATGAATAACATTTCCAGATTCGTCAGTCGGAAGTGGTTTTGTAACTCCTTCTTCTCCTTCTGGCAATGCAATGAAGTTTCCTTGTGCATCAGTTGGGAGTGGTGTTCCATCTTTAGAAACTGGTTTACCGCTTGAATCAGTAGCAATTGGTTGTCCGTCTGGTCCAATAGCAGCTCCTGAGGCATCTGTTGGCAATGGTGTTCCGTCTGGGCCAACGATTGGATAGATTGGTCGGTTATTCTCATCAGTTGGCAATACACTTCCATCTGGTCCAGTAGCTGGATATACAAAGTTACCGCTAGCATCGGTTGGAAGAGTTTGTCCGTCTGGTCCAATTGGTTTCCCTTCATCATCTTTCTCTATAATGGTTCCATCATCAGTGACAAAGTTTCCAGTAGAATCAGTGGCCAATGGAGTTCCATCTGGTTTTGTGATTGGATGAATAACATTTCCAGATTCGTCAGTCGGAAGTGGTTTTGTAACTCCTTCTTCTCCTTCTGGCAATGCAACGAAGTTTCCTTGTGCATCAGTTGGGAGTGGTGTTCCATCTTTAGAAACTGGTTTACCGCTTGAATCAGTAGCAATTGGTTGTCCGTCTGGTCCAATAGCAGCTCCTGAGGCATCTGTTGGCAATGGTGTTCCGTCTGGGCCAACGATTGGATAGATTGGTCGGTTATTCTCATCAGTTGGCAATACACTTCCATCTGGTCCAGTAGCTGGATAGATGAAATTACCGCTAGCATCGGTTGGAAGAGTTTGTCCGTCTGGTCCAATTGGTTTTCCTTCATCATCTTTCTCGATAATGGTTCCATCATCAGTGACAAAGTTTCCAGTAGAATCAGTGGCCAATGGAGTTCCATCTGGTTTTGTGATTGGATGAATAACATTTCCAGATTCGTCAGTCGGAAGTGGTTTTGTAACTCCTTCTTCTCCTTCTGGCAATGCAACGAAGTTTCCTTGTGCATCAGTTGGGAGTGGTGTTCCATCTTTAGAAACTGGTTTACCGCTTGAATCAGTAGCAATTGGTTGTCCGTCTGGTCCAATAGCAGCTCCTGAGGCATCTGTTGGCAATGGTTTTCCGTCTGGGCCAACGATTGGATAGATTGGTCGGTTATTCTCATCAGTTGGCAATACACTTCCATCTGGTCCAGTAGCTGGATAGATGAAATTACCGCTAGCATCGGTTGGAAGAGTTTGTCCGTCTGGTCCAATTGGTTTTCCTTCATCATCTTTCTCGATAATGGTTCCATCATCAGTGACAAAGTTTCCAGTAGAATCAGTGGCCAATGGAGTTCCATCTGGTTTTGTGATTGGATGAATAACATTTCCAGATTCGTCAGTCGGAAGTGGTTTTGTAACTCCTTCTTCTCCTTCTGGCAATGCAACGAAGTTTCCTTGTGCATCAGTTGGGAGTGGTGTTCCATCTTTAGAAACTGGTTTACCGCTTGAATCAGTAGCAATTGGTTGTCCGTCTGGTCCAATAGCAGCTCCTGAGGCATCTGTTGGCAATGGTGTTCCGTCTGGGCCAACGATTGGATAGATTGGTCGGTTATTCTCATCAGTTGGCAATACACTTCCATCTGGTCCAGTAGCTGGATATACAAAGTTACCGCTAGCATCGGTTGGAAGAGTTTGTCCGTCTGGTCCAATTGGTTTCCCTTCATCATCTTTCTCTATAATGGTTCCATCATCAGTGACAAAGTTTCCAGTAGAATCAGTGGCCAATGGAGTTCCATCTGGTTTTGTGATTGGATGAATAACATTTCCAGATTCGTCAGTCGGAAGTGGTTTTGTAACTCCTTCTTCTCCTTCTGGCAATGCAACGAAGTTTCCTTGTGCATCAGTTGGGAGTGGTGTTCCATCTTTAGAAACTGGTTTACCGCTTGAATCAGTAGCAATTGGTTGTCCGTCTGGTCCAATAGCAGCTCCTGAGGCATCTGTTGGCAATGGTGTTCCGTCTGGGCCAACGATTGGATAGATTGGTCGGTTATTTTCATCAGTTGGCAATACACTTCCATCTGGT
Source organism: Caenorhabditis sp. 38 MB-2015 (assembly GCA_900536415.3). Taxonomy (NCBI): domain Eukaryota; kingdom Metazoa; phylum Nematoda; class Chromadorea; order Rhabditida; family Rhabditidae; genus Caenorhabditis; species Caenorhabditis quiockensis. The sequence continues at coordinate 9,849 of LR551190.1, forward strand.
CCAGTAGCTGGATATACAAAGTTACCGCTAGCATCTGTTGGAAGAATTTGTCCGTCTGGTCCAATTGGTTTGCCTTCATCATCTTTCTCAATAATGGTTCCATCATCAGTGACAAAGTTTCCAGTAGAATCAGTGGCCAATGGAGTTCCATCTGGTTTTATGATTGGATGAATAACATTTCCAGATTCGTCAGTCGGAAGTGGTTTTGTAACTCCTTCTTCTCCTTCTGGCAATGCAACGAAGTTTCCTTGTGCATCAGTTGGGAGTGGTGTTCCATCTTTAGAAACTGGTGTACCGCTTGAATCAGTAGCAATTGGTTGTCCGTCTGGTCCAATAGCAGCTCCTGAGGCATCTGTTGGCAATGGTGTTCCGTCTGGGCCAACGATTGGATAGATTGGTCGGTTATTCTCATCAGTTGGCAATACACTTCCATCTGGTCCAGTAGCTGGATAGATGAAATTACCGCTAACATCGGTTGGAAGAGTTTGTCCGTCTGGTCCAATTGGTTTCCCTTCATCATCTTTCTCGATAATGGTTCCATCATCAGTGACAAAATTTCCAGACGCGTCGGTAGCCAATGGAGATCCATCTGGTTTTTTGATAGGGAAAATTATTCGACCGGCTTCATCGGTTGGTTGAGTTTCACTCGGTTTCACCTCCTTTGGTTTCATATATTTACCGGCACTATTGGTTGGTAAAGGATCTCCGTTGTCATTTACTGGAACACCTTCTTCGTTGGTTGGAACCTCTTCGCCATTCTCATCATAAAACTTTCCATCATCTCCTCCATCGACGACATAAAATGGGAAATCTTGTTTCTCATCTTCGTAGTCATCTTCGACCGCTTGATCACCGTCTCGAACAACGAATCTTCCTTCCTTGTCAACTTTGTACGGATTACCATCCTCATCCAATGGTCTACCTAGCGAATCTACTTCTACAGTCTGACCATCAGCTGTCACTAAATTCCCTTCTGGTGATGTCACCAAAGGATCTCCATTCTTATCTACTACAGTGATTATCGGTTTGTTGTTTTCATCAAGTGGAAGAGGCTTTCCAGTTCTGTCAACCAATGGATAAATCCATTCTCCTTTGTCGTTTTTTGCCAGTTCAGAACCTTTCGGTGGAATCGGTTTTCCATCCTTGTCAAATTTCACTGGCTTCCCCGAACTATCCACTTCTTTTCCTTTTTTGTTTTTTGGAAGAGGATTCCCATCAGGACCAACCACTGGCTCGTGGGGTTTCGCTGTGCCCGGCGTTATCGTTGTTGACATTTCTTCTGGCTCGCCTTTTGTGGTGATAGATGGTGGAGTGACCTGGAACATAGTTTTTTTCTCATACATTCCTTTTTTTGCGGACTTCTAAAGTAAGTCACTGATTTTTGTAATTACCTGCAGAACTTGTTGAGATGTGGCATCATGTTCGTCTTTCTCACAAGACTTTCCATCCTCCTTCAGATGGAAACCATCGTGACAATAACATTTTGGTTCGAGTTTTCCGCTTTCCGATGCTTCAAAGGTGCAAGCATGATCGCATTCACATGAAACATCTGTAATTTTTTAAATTGTCGACTGATGTTTTTAATTTGTAAAATACCTCTTGGCGGTGTTTTCAAGGTGATTGGTTCACTAGCAAGTTCCTCTTCTTGATCATAAAATTCGGCGGCGACTTGAACACTGTATTCGGTGTCCGGTTCGAGACCATCAATAACTACTCCGCTGGTCACGTCGACTGGTGTTGTGATTTTCTTCACATTGCTTGGATCGTCAACAGGCCAAATACTGATGGTGTATTCTTTGATAGGCTCGGAAGCAATAGCCGGTTTGAAGTCAATGATCTGCTCGTCATCGTTGTTTTTTCCGAATCGAATATCACTTGGTGGTTCTGCAAGAAAATATTGTTTCAAAATACTTTAATTTAAAACTCACTTGGTGTCATCACTACCAATGTTGGTGTTTGAATTCCTTTATCCGGATTATCAACAACGAGATAGTAGTATGTTCCAGGATTCATGTCGGGCATTTCAACGTGAGTCAATGGCGAGCCACCGGATGGGATTTGCTCCCATTGATCTTTGGGTTGCTCGGGATCATCGGTATAAATGATAGTCCAATCGTTTGGTGGTTTGAGATATTCTGGCAAATCATCACTGAACACCAGTACAATTTGACCACCTTCCGGTTTGGAGACCACGAAATCATCGCGCCAGTTCGGCTCGAGTCCTTCGATCAAATTCACATTTATCGTCCAGTTCGCTTGACCCAATGGATTTTGCGCAACACAATTGAAAATCGTATCCTCGGTGATGTTTCCAACTTGAAGTGAGAATTGCGCATGATTTCCATCCGATTCCACACGACTCGGATCAATCTCGTAGCTACCAGCCTTGATCCATTTGACCTGTGGTTGTGGGATACCAGTAGCATTACAGGCCACAGTCATTTGCGAACCGGGTAGAATTTGGATTGTTGTACTTCCTTCTACTCCATTGTCACCGGTTGAAATTTGGATATAAGGGGCGTTACCTGGAATATCGAATTTTATGGGGTTTTTTTAACTTCTTTTAGAGGAGCTTACCATCTGGCAGTGTCTTCATAATACAAGGTTCTGAGAAGATACTCGGTCCATCTGGATAAATCGCTCTCATTTTGAAAACATAATCAGTATCGGGGAGCAGAAGGTTTTGAATCTTGTGATTCAATTTGCTCGGATCGTCAATAACGACTTTCACCCAATCATTTAATCCAGCTGAATCATCCTCTTCAACCTTCTTATCACCTTGCACATAATAAATCTCATATCCAATCGGCTTGACGTCAGAAGTGACAGGTTCTTTCCAGTTAACAACAGCTGATCGTTGACCGTCTGGTTCAACACGCAACTCGACTGGAGGTCCTTCTCTGGCGCGTGACATTGTTCGGACTGTATATTGGTTGGAGTATGGACCAGGTCCGTCGTCATTGATGGCTTGGACGACCACAGCGTAGGCGGTATCAGTGTTGACGAAATCTGTGATGTCAACAAATCTCGGACCTTCAGCCTGAAAGAAAAACTTCGTTGTAGAAAGCGTGCAAAATTTAAAAAAAAAAACCTACCCCATCATTAACATCATGCACATTTTGCCATTCATTGATCGGTTTCGTTTGAACCTGTCCAATTTGGTGATCTGGATCTTGATCATCCAATGGTGTATAATAAATGATATACTTGCTAATATTGCCATTGGGTATCGATGGAGTTTCATATTGAACATTGATTGTTGCCGGTTTATTCGCAGTCAAAAGAATATTTTCAGGTGCTGTACCAGGTCCTGCAACAAACACTGTCAAATCGGCCTCCTTCACACCACCACGATTCTCGGCAATACATTTGGCATTGAGCGTTTTTCGAATATCGATGATCTTTAGCACGGGACCATCGGAGATTTGCTACAAAAAATAGAATTAGTTTTTTTTTAAAGTTAAAGGTGAGCTTCTTACATTTCCTTGTGAATCAACCCATTTGAATTCAGGAATAGGATAACCTTCAGACACACAGGTGATTTGATAATCGGTGCCTGCTGGGACGCGAATAACTCCATCTTCAGTTGGAACATTGAATTCTGGCTGAGTTGGGGGGATGACACCATCTCCAGTGGCGAATGGCGTAACATCGCTGGGTTGCGAATCGATTTCACCTCTGGCGATAATTCTGACATTGTACTTGGTGTCTGGGTTAAAGTTCTCGCCATCGATGTTAACAGTCTAAATAAAAAATTTTGTTTTTTTGAGAATCGTGCGAAAACTTTAACTTACGGTAATATCATCGGTATCATCTGGGTCTGTATACTTGAGCTCTTTCCACTGTGTGTCTTCATCCGGATCTTCTTCATCAGTGTATTGAATCACGAAATCGTTGATCTTCTTGTCTGGATTCTCTGGATCGACTGGTGGGACGAATTCAATTGTGATTGAATTATTCGGATGCACTTGGATTTGTGGATCTTCCACCTTCTCCGGAGCAAGTGGAAGAGTTGTGATGACTTGTGGAGCTGAGATAACTCCCGGTCCACGATCGCTAATAGCTTGCACGCGAACAGCGAACTTGGTTTTAGGGTCAAGATTGGCGAGTTTGTGATTGACATCATCTCTTCCAATAGTGACAGTGTCCCAGGAAGATGGCTCAGTTTCGTCTGAAAATTATAATAAATATGTCAAGTTTTGATAACTTTCTAAGCTTTGAACTCACTCTCCGCAATTTCTCCATAATGAATAACATAGTTGGTAATCTGACCATTGACCTCATCTGGAGTTGTCCATTCAATGTTAACTTCTTGATTTGGCATTGGCAACAAGACAATTTCATTTGGCGCTGTTCCAGGTCCAGTAACAGCGATTTGAACAACTTCCTGCGCTTTTCCCGCATTATTCTCCGCGATACAAGTGGCACTGGTATCCTTCACCACGTCATAAATCACCAAATTCGAACCATCGACAATCTCGCCGTTTTGTTTGACCCAATGAACTGTTGGCTGAGGCACACCGGTGGCTGTGCAACTGATCGTAACTCCTCCAAGTGGTTCGACATTGTAGGTAGAGTTGTTGGGATCCAAACTGATTGTTGGTTGAATCTCTCCACTTCCTGTTTCAAATCTAACCGGTTCTGAAGCGGGACCTTCCGATAAATCGTTAGTTGCCGAAATGCGAATTTTATATGGTGTGTTGGGGCTGAGATACTCTTTCGGGAGGGTGATCTCGCCACCATCCTCATCCGCGTCAACTGATATTCTTTGCCACGTTTTGTAGTCACTATCATCACTTTCAGGCGCGAAATAGACTGTATAACTTCGGATTGGTCCTAGTGGTTGACTTGGTGGGGACCAGGTCACATTTACAGTGTTGTCGACGGCCACAGTTGGCAAAACATCAGCGGGAGCATCGATTGGAGCACCACTTACTGTATCAAAGTGCTTAGGATCGGTGTGAATTCCCTCGCCATTTGGATTAACAGCCGCGATCTTGACATAGTACGGTGTCTCTGGTTGAAGAGTTCCTCTACCCAAAACCAATTTCGGGTCCGAAGCATCGTCAACTGGATAGACTTGCCATTGGTCTACTGGGAGAGATGGATCTCCAGTCACGTAGACATTGTACTTGGTGATATCTCCATTGGGATACTTTGGAGGTTCCCATGTGATTGTTACCCGGTTGTCTGGGTCAACAATAACTTCAACGTTTTGTGGAGCACTTCCAGGTTCTGAAAAGGGTTACTGTAACTGTATCGAGGAATCAGGGGACTTACTATTGACAATGAATGTATGACGATCTTCAACACTTCCATCAGAGTTTCTCGCCTGACAGAGCAGAACCCTCTTCGTGGCGGTGGTCGAGTAGACTTGAATCGAGTTATAATGATGTGGTTGATTTTCATCCACATTGATTGGGATTGGCACGGGTTCATCTCCACTTTCTGACGCGTTCATTGGTAGCCAGGAGTATGAAACACTTGGCATCGGACGGCCATCAGCCACACATCTGAAGTGAATTGGATGATTCGGTTCGACGATGGTTTCACCGGTGGATTCGTCGATGACTGGATCGGTGACTTCGAGTTTGACGTTGAGTGGGACTTCTGAAACGGATGGCTTTGACTATTGTTTAAAACATAATAAACTTACGCTTTCTTCCAGTTGTAACTTCATACGCTTCTGAGATAATACCCGGTCCATCATCGGTTTTTGCTTGAACTTTAACAACATATGGGGTATCTTCATCATCCACTGCGACGGTCAGGTTTCTGCAAAAAATTTTATTGATTCATCAAATCTCTTCATATTCTTAAACTCACCTTGTATCAGCTGGCACTGTTTTCGATTCCCATTCTGACAATGGTGCATCTGGATCCTTCGAATAATAGACAACATAATCTCTAATCACACCATTAGGAATCTTTGGTGGCTGCCAAGCAATATCAAAACCAGTGTGCATTGGTGTTGGTGCAATTTGAAGTGGTGCACTTCCAGGGCCGAGAATCTTGATTGGAACTCGCTTCTCATCAGAACCCTCTTTGTTGATACCCTGGCATGTGACAATTCCACTTCGCGATGTGCTTTGTGCCACGAGTTTTTGTCTGATACGATCTTGCGCACCTTCCGGTGTAATATCATAAACTCGGAATCCATTTTTACCATCATCCACAAGATCACCGCTGAACAACCAGAAAATGGTGGGTTTCGGCACTCCTTGAACTTCACACTCAATCACCATCTCATCGTTGCTCGGCTCTTTTCTAATCTCATCTTCTGGCTCCAATTGCACCACTGGTGGCTTGGCAGCTAGCCAAGTAGTAGCGGTGAATGGTGCACTAGGGAGTCCTGGACCTAATCGATTTCTACCAACAATAACAAATGTATATGGGGTTTTTTCGTTGAGTCGCGGTACGGTTGTCGTCCGCGCATTCGGATCATCAATATGATGAACTTGCCATTGATCACGTGGCAATGTCGGGTCGTCGGTGTAGAGTACATCGTAGCCAGCCATTGGTCCATTGGTAATCTGCGGTTGCTCCCATTGAAGGATAACTTGATCTCCGTCGATTTGATAGCGGATTCTTTCAGGAGCACTGGGACCGGTAACTGTGATATTGATCTTCTTGGTGGATTGACCCGCTTCATTCTCGGCGATGCAAGAGAATACGGTATTTTCGAGAACTCCACCATTCTTCATCTTCATATGCACACTCTTGTCACCCTTGTTTAGTGGACGACCTCTGTAAAAAAAATTTTGGGGTTGGTGTTGTCAACAAGAAGAAAAAAACTTACTTGTGTAACCATGTCATAACTGGTGTTGGATCGGCCTTCGTCACATTACAACTAATTTCGAATGGTGTCATTGGTGGAACTCGCAATTCTTCTCCTTCCACAATGCTCACCAATGGTCTTTGTGCTGGTTTCAGAGTGTTAATTCTCAAAATATTGCCCAACTTTCCCTCTCCCAATTGATCATTGGCGCGAAGACGAATCCAGTGAGCCGTATCAGATCTTAATCCAGGAATCTCGACTTCACGAATCGGCTCCTTGACCTCAATGCTTTGCCAATTCTTGATCGGTTGATCTTGATTATTCGTATAATAGAGAGTGTATGTTGTGATTGGTCGATTCATAATTGATGGCGGATCCCATCGAACAGAAACCGAGGTCCTTCCATTTTTGGCATGCTTGATGATTGGAGGTGAACCTGGTCCAGTGATGACAACTGATACAGGACGTTCGGCGTGGCCATGACTGTTGTTAGAGTGGCAGACGAATTCAGCATTCTCGTAGATTTCTTTAACAATGAGGATTTGATCGGATTTGACGGCACCGGATCCTCTTAGGCCTTGACCTCCAGCAACAACTTCGCCATTCCTAGAAAAATTTTAGTAAAAAAAAATACTTGAAAGAAAAAAAACTCACTTGGTCCAATAAATATCCGGAAACGGATAAGCTACCGACGAACATGTGATGTTGATATTACCACCAGGCGCAACATTGAACGGCCCCTGCGGTTCAATGTATAGCTTCGGCGGTCCGGCCAACAACAAGCATTTCTGCTTATTCGCGCATTGACAAGAATATTGCGAATGTTCGGTGATACTAGTACATGTACATCCAGCAATCGATCGGCACAGTTGTTTGGGTACCGGTTCTAGAAAAATGCTCTCTTAAGTTCTGAAACGAGGGTCTAGCAAAATGGACTCTACTCACTGATACAATGTTTGCCACTTTCATCAAGAGTCATTCCACGTGGACAACTACACTCCACGGTATCCTCATTTGGTGAAAGACACGTATGACTGCAGCCACCATTATTAATGGCGCAGAGACCGGTTCCACGACACTCGGGCTTCGTCGACACCCATTGTTTATTTTGACAATACATGGTGTCGATCTCGTCCACCAACTCATAACCATAATCACAATGATATTTGACGAAGAGGAACGATTTTTCGGTGAGTATGGTGGCATTTTTGAGAACATATTTGCCCTGTTGTCGATAGTATTGGATGACGAGTCGGCGTAGATTGTCTGGTGGCACAAACGCCATCGCCCGCACCCTGCAAAATCATTGGGGTTTAAGATTGGATGGTGCGCCAAGAGAAAGAGGACTTACGTAGCATGATTGATTGGTGGTGGGACGACTAGAGCGTTCTGTTGTTGACCAGTGACGTCGGTACATGTGACGTCGAGTGTTTTGTACAACGGAAAGCAGATTTCTCTTCCACCCTGAAACATGGACTTTTGATCGGGAGACGGTGAATCCGCAATTTTGCAGTTGATTTACGCTTAGGTGACCTGCTGTTCTGTTTCTCTACGTCTCACATAATCGCATTATCTCTAGTCGTATGCCTTCTCTGCGTCTCTTATGGGTAAAAGCGATCTCGTCGCCTGGCTCTTCTGCGCCTCTCACTCTCTCAGTACTATATCTAAGTCCTTCGCTTCAGTTTGACAACGTTTCTAGTTCTTTGTGTTGTCTGCGTCTTCACACTATGATGATCCCTAGCTACTATTTTTCTTTACGTCTCTCAATTATTGTATATTCTCTCATTTTCTCACTGTCCCTAGGTAATCTGCGTCTGTTATATCTCAAGTAAATCTGGTCGTCGTCTGATTTCACTGTGTCTATATCGACGTAATAATATCTAGTATGCTGGTTTCTCTACGTCTCTCAAATCGCGAGTATCTCTAGAAAACCAGTAACCGACATCGGACGGGTTCTGCCATTTCACTAAACTCACCTTCGATATTTTACATTTTCCCTCATCTGGTGGTGCAATTGGTGGCGTTGACACTGAAAAAACGTCCATTATTTTCTTTCCGACAATTCTCTACATTAATCACAACGACTACGACAAAAACACATGCGTTAGCTTTTTTTGTTTAGAAGTTTATTGTTTTTTTTTTTTGGTAAGTTAGAGAAGTCAACCACACAATATTCAGGTTAACAACATCGATGGTCACCTTCTTCTTCCATTCCGCAATAATGCGAAGCGCGATCCGCCGACACCACACATTTACCAGTGCCGTTTTTCCCAACAACGACTGGTTCCGGCCGAGCGCCTGTTACAGTATATGATAAGCGTTTTGTTGTTTGGAAAGGACATGGACAGATTCAGAAGAGCATAGCCCCAAGGAGCAAGAGCAGAAGAAAAAGATCAGACCGGCCCACATAACCCATGCAAGATAGAGCAGAGAGAAGTTGGAAGCCTAATACAGACAGATACCCAGAATTGGACAGAATCGTGCGCGTTTGGCACGCCGCCTGGCCAATGGCTCCGGAAAGTCGAGATTATGAAAGTAGGGTGGCGCACGAGCCGGATCGAAACCCGGTATAACGACGAGGATCGGTTGCACGTCTATAATAGGTCATCATGGTGATAATGGTGGTTGGTGGGTGGATGGATCCACCACCTTCCCCTCTTTTTTCTCCTAAGTCACCTGGTAATCTGCGTTGTGATGAGACCCGTACCGTGCAACATTCTTTGAGATAACCTGTATGGGGGGACGAGATTAGTAATGGGTGGAGAATTAGAGAAGTAGAGAGAGAGAGAGAGAGAGAAGAGAGAGATAGAGAGTATGGAAAAGGAAGATACTTATAGAATGAAAAACTCACTTCGCGTTGGCGAACGTTTGCTACGTCGCAATGTTCGCATCCATTCTTGAATTTGTAAATCTTGTGCAAGTGAGTCTACTTCGCTTGATGGAAGTAGTTCCTGGAATGAAAAAGGGGTTTGAGAGGAATTTAAAGGTGCATACAGATTTAGAATTATTCATTTTGTATAATGAAACCAACTTTCAGATTTGAATATTTTCAGTTAAGGAATAAGGTTTTGTGTCGCCAAAAATAGATTTTGAAGATTAATTTACAAAAGTCAAAATGTCAAGTTGAAGTATCAGACAACAAATTTGTAATTTCGAATTCAGAATAATGAATCTCTTTTCGCAGTTTTTGAGTCAAAAACAAACCGTCCAGATCAAATTTCCAGTTTTCGCCAAAAAAATACTTTTTTTTCGGTAGGAAATTGAGAAAAAAATCTTTTCTATAAAAATCAAAAAAAAAGATGATTTCATGGAACAAAACCCAATATCAAAATCCAGAAATCCAGAAATTTCAATAAAACAAAAATAGTTCAAACGTATAGAACCTAGAAGGACCGATGTCATAGCAAATTTCGAATGATTTTTGGTGAAATTCCAAAATTTTATGAAACAGGAAATTGTTTTCTTAGAAAACGATTATTTTTTGAAAAAAATATGAGTACAAAAAATATGCTACTTCAAAAAATCAAGAGTTCTAGAAGATCACAAATGATAAAAAGTAATCTCGAAATTTTGAGATTTAGTTGGTTGAAATTTCGAAACTCTTTGTAATAGAAAGTTAACCAGAAAAACAGATTTTTGAGTTTTATTTCATAAGAGCTTGAAATCCACAATAGAATTTCGAATTGTTTTTCGTTAAAATTTGTAACTTTTTCGAAACAGGTATTTTCTGCTCTTCAATGAAGAAAAATTTCAGGAAAGTATTTATTTGAAATTTTTTATATCAAAAACATAAGACATAAAAACCTTGAGTTCAAATTTCAACTTTCAGACCACAAATATCTTTTGAGAATTTTTTTTGTTTTTAAACACGAAGTGCTCTAAATTTTATTTCGAAAAAAATTCTAGAAAATGAAAAATTTAATGATAAAATTTTTATTTCAAGTTTGGTGTCAGCATCGAATGAAATCGTTTTTAAATTTCAAAAATTTTTGAAACAGAAATGTTTTTAATTTTGAGAAAACTGGAACAAAAAATAGTAAATCACTAGGAATTTTAGAAATAGAAATTAAATTCAAAATAAAAATATGGGAAAAATAACAAAATTTGAAAATTATTTAATCACAAAAATTAATTATCAAAGTGAAACATTGAACATTCGTTCAAACTAAACAAAAATTGAAACAGAAAATTATTTTTTCATTGACAAATTTTTTTTAAAGGTTTCGAAAAGTAAATTGTTAAAACATAGACCAATAAAAAGAAAAACTGAACTAATTTTTTTTTGAAATTTCTAAACGTGAAATCTAAAATTTTGAGAGAATCTAGATAAATCAAAATCTCAAGAAAAGCAATTTTGAGCTCAATTTTTCGAGATAATAAATATCAGGTAATATGAAGAAGACTTCAGTCTGCTTGTTTAAGTTTCAATGTTTGAAACAGAAGATTTTTGGAGAAGAAAGTTGAGCAGAAAAAAAAACAACACAGTATTTTAAAAAAGCAAGATTTTTTTTTTAAGTTCAAGAAAGAATTATTTGTTCGTTAAGAATGTAACAACGGGAGCTTCAGAATCTTGTTGTTTTAAATTTTGGAAAATTTTGAAACTGGATATTTTTTGATAAAAGAACAAGTTCAAGAAAATAAAATAAGAATTCATTCGCAGAAAATCTAGAAAAAAAAATTCAGGAAAAACCTTTTTCGAGTCTTATTTTTTGAGAAAGCAGCAATATTATCAAAGTATTGAAATATCGTTCGTTTTATTTGAAGAACATTTGAAACAGAAATTTTTTCTTGGCAAAACACTAGCAAGATATAGAAAACATACATTAGAAATGAACAACGAATCTCTTTTCGCAGTTATTGATTCAAAAACAAACCGTCCAGATCAAAATTTTTTCATACATTAGAAATAAACAACTCAAATTTCAGAAAAAAAAAAAATTTCCTACACAAAAATCAATGACAGTAAGAAAAATAAAAAATACCCCCAGTAAAACTAACCTGTGCAACGGATAGTAGGAATAGTGTCGAGACGAGTGCGGAACCGATCAGCCAGTTCCGGCCGCCCATCTTTTTGATTCTTTTTCGAGTTTTCTGGAAAAAAAATGACACTTTCTTTCAAGAAATCTGGAAAAATTCAGAAAATCTGGAAAAAAAACCAACCTTCTAATGTTATTTGCAATCGTCCATAGAATAATATGGCGAAAAAGTTGTGTTTTTTGGTGTGGGCGTTTGGGAAATCGTCTCTGTAAAAAATATGGGCAATTGGGGAAACTGAGAAAGGAACTGAAGAAGTACAGTAACCCAGGTTACTGTAGGCATGGAGTGTAGATTACTGTATGATTGGAAGCCTAGCACAGTATACCACAGTAATTTCCAATCTACAGTAACCCTAGATTACTGTAGAAGGCACCTCAAATCTCTCCCGGTAGAATTCCACGAAACAATCAATAACAAGAAAAAGGTATCAAGAATAGATAAGGTTATCAATGAAGGTGCGTAATGATGTGAAAGAAAAACAGTAGGGTAACAACAACTACAGTACCCCAACCAACCAAGTCAAAAAAAAAACAAACAAAACAAAAAAAGAGAGATAGAAGAGAAAAAATTGCATTTGCAAAAAAGGGAGAGTTTCGGGGATGAAAGAGGAGATCTACAGTAACCACCGAAATGGTGAAGGGTACTGTAGGTCATCTAGATTACTGTGGAACTTTGTAGACTACTGTGGGTACAGTAGCCAAGTAGTACTGTAGGTTTTGAGACAAAGAGAGTGAGAAGTGGAGAATGGGATAATGAAAGACCCAACTTTGAGCTCAAATTTGAATAGGTACTGTAATACTGTGGTATTCGAATGAGTGGGTGTACTGTAGATGAAGGTATACTGTAGTTGATGTACAGTAGGTGTCTTATGTACAGTAACCCTTGAGAAGGTTATTTCATTATTTCATTCAACAGTAAGTTCTGAGATCTCATTTGGTTAAGAAGTACTGTACCTTCAAGTGTACTGTATGAAATCTCTACAGTAAGAAAAATTACTCTACAATACAGTAAGATTTCCTGAAATACAGTAGCCTACCCAGACTTTTCTGAAGTACAGTAATCCTCAATGAAATCCAAAAAGTGCACAAATCCCTTAGAGGTGTTACGTTATAGCAGGAGGATTACTGTACTTTAAAGACTACTGTGGATTTTCGATTTGACCCACAGTAACCCAGAGGTACTGTACCTTGAGAGAAAACATCTGGTTTTTTTCTAAAGTGCACACAAAGTGCATCTATTGGTCTTAAAAGTACAAACCCCTTCTTCAGATACCTAACAATAAGGTACCATCATGAAAGTGGTAGGGACTACTGTAGAAACTACAGTACACCTACAGTACCCATTCATCTAGCCACCAAACATCAAAAAACACAAAATTCGTACTAAGCAACCAAAGTTTTTAGCCCTCCTTCGACGAGGCGAGGGAGAGGCGAAAATAAAAAGTTTACATTTCGCCAGCCGGGGGCAGCAAAAAAATTGTTTAGACAAACCCCGGCAGCGAAAAAAAAAAAGCCAAAGGCCAAAATGTTGCCGAACACCGCCTCCCTCCCCCGATTTTTGCAGACTACAGTATGCCTCCAAAAATTAGAGGGGAAAATGATGATATCCGATTTCGAACAGCGAGAACATAAACAAAAACTTATTTATTATCATTGTTTTGGGCATTGCGGTTCTAAAGGTCAATTTGGGATGGGGTACTGTAGAAGTGAGAGCTACAGTACCCTTTGTATAGGGCTAGATTACTGTAGATCATTCATGAAACACAGAAGCTTCGGTTCTCCTTCTCGAAGATTTAACAAGGTCAAACCTATAAGTAACTAAGTTATTCTAGAACACAACAGTAGTGACCCCTACAGTACACTTACAGTAATCTCATGGTGTATTTAAGATTTCTTAAAGTACAGTATCCTATTCTTCAGAACTGGATTACTGTAGAACATTCAAAAACGTTTGAAACTGCAAAAGTAGAATACTTTTTTTTAAGTCGAAGAGAGAAATTAGAAGACAACAGTAATGACCCCTACAGTACACCTACAGTAACCCCAACGTCATAACCATGTAGTGCTAAAACTACAGTACCCTATCACAGTATTGTGATATATAAAACAAAAGCTCACTTTATATACATAACTAATACAGTAGCCCCGCCCCGAACAGGCGGGCGGGGTCGTAAAAATTTTGAATATTAATTATTGGCGCCTGGTTTTTTAGCGGGGAATTAGAATTTTTAATTTTTTGTTTTGATCAGGAGGAAGAGGTACTGTCGCGATGAAGTTCTACGTTTTAAAATGGGCCCAAAAATCGATATTTCAAAAACTTTAGGTTGGGGAAATATCCAAGTTTTTGATATCTAAACTTTAAAATCCAAAAATGATATTACAGTACTCTTTAAAGGAACATAGAAGATATTTTAAAAGGTTCTGGAGGGCAAAACCTACAGTAACCTCCTATAATTTCGTGCCAAGACCTCAAAGAAAAAAATTCCCACCAAAATGCCTCGTGTCAATCAAAAACATGATTTTTTACAGTACTCTTTTAAAGGGACAGATCAGAAATTTTTAAAGAAAAACGTCTCGAAATTACAGTACTTCACCCCGTTTTTACATGAAAAAAGGTTAAAAACAGAGTTTCCCAAAAAGCTGTAGTTTAGATACGCGATTTTTGTAACCTGTAAGGCTACAAGACCTACCTTTTAAATTTTCCAGTCAAGACCCCAACGAAAATTGAATTTATATATTTTTTTTTAATCGAGAGAGAAGGGCACAGTACTCATTCAAAGGGACGGATCAAAAGTTTTCAAAAAATTCAAAACAAAATTCTATAAGCACTCTCGGGGAAAAAACGGCAAGCGTGTCGCAAGGCTTTTTCCTTGTCGCAAGCTTGCGACACATTTTTTCTGGCGCAAGGGTGTCGCAAGCCGTGCAGTAGTTTTGCTGCTAGATGTCGCAAAGCTTGCGACTATTGGCGCAAGAACACCGCAAGCCTTGCGACAGCCGAATGTCGCAAGTTTGCGACAAATTGCCGCAAGCTTGCGACAAACTGTCGCAAGCTTGCCAATTTTTCCCCGAGCTGGACTTTCTCAAACCCTAATAAAACTTGGTTCAATCCCCACCCGAACTTTTGTTGCGAACTTTTGTCACCTAGCCAATCGCTCAAAATTTCCGAAATGTGCCAACTTTTTCTTTTTTTTTGTGTTGCCGTTTGTGCTCGTTCATCTCGCGTTTATATGTATGTCAAATGTTGTCGTCGTTTTCTTCTTCTCCCGGAAGAAAGAAAAAGAGGAGGACAGAGAGAGAGAGAGAGAGAGAGATAAAAATGAATGAATGATGAATTATCACACTTTTCTAAACATTTATATGTACCAAAAAGCACAGAGAGCTCTCTGATGAGGGCCAGGTATATGATAAACAATAACAAAAACAAGCTGGTGTTTTTTCTTCCTGTTGGCAGGGATTATAGGTAGATTCATTATTGGAAGTAAGGGGTACTAAAATTCGACGTTCAAAACTGATTTTATATCAAAAAAGGTATTTGGGACCTCTACGTCTATTTTTTTGTGACAAAATTTCAAAGGATGGTTTTTCACAATTCAAAATAGAGGTTATAAAGTTTGACAACGTGGATTTTTGGCGGGAGAATATGGAATAGGACTTTTTGGGACCTAAACTTAAAATGTGAATTCTGGATGGGAAAACCAGAAAGTTCTAAAATTTCACCAGAATTTCAAAATTGAATTTTTGGCGCCAAAAATTAAGACGTGGATTTTTTGGCGGGAAAAAGAGAATACATGACATTTCTTTTTTGTAGACAGAGATTTACACTTGGATTGTCTGAGGACAAACTTCAAATCCTTAGTTTTAGGCGCGAAATTCAAAATTGTGAATTTTTGGCGGGATAATATAGAATCGGACTTTTTGGGACCTAAACTTAAAATGTGAATTCTTGATGGGTAAACCAGAAAGTTCTAAAATTTCACCAGAATTTAAAAATTGAATTTTTGGCGCCAAAAATTAAGACGTGGATTTTTTGGCGGGAAAAAGAGAATACATGACATTTCTTTTTCGTAGCCAGAGATTTACACTTGGATTGTTTGAGGACCAACTTCAAATCCTTAGTTTTGGGCGCGAAATTCAAAATTGTGAATTTTTGGCGGGATAATATAGAATCGGACTTTTTGGGACCTAAACTTAAAATTGAAATTCTGGATGGGAAAAGCAGAAAGTTCCAGAAAAAAATTTCCAAATTCAAAAATTGAATTTTTGGCGCCAAAAATTAAGACGTGGATTTTTTGGCGGGAAAAAGAGAATACTTGAAATGTCTATTTTGTAGTCAAGGATTGAAACGTGGTTTTTTCGACTACAAATTTCAAACCCCCAGTTTTAGGTGCGAAATTCAAAATTGTGAATTTTTGGCGCCAACGCCCCAGTGCTATGCACTAACAAAAATTCAAAAGCAAAAAATGAAATGCGGACTTCATTCTCTCCTTCATCCTGAAACTGACAGCCACCAACAACAAACAACAATGTGCCTTTAAACCAACCAAAGATTACGGTAGCTATAAATCACTGGCTGAAAACCAGAAAGTGATTAATGATGTGCGGAAAACAAAATGTTTAAAAAAAAATTTCGCTTTAAAAAAAAGGTGGTGTTGTGTGAGTCACAAAAAAGAACAAAATATAAACAAACAGCTGCCCAATGGACAGAAAAAACGGGGATTTTTCGCGTTTTGCTGGAGAAGATGCGATTTTTTCAGCAAAAGTGGTAATAAATTGAACGATTTATAGACCACACACACATATGTTTTTTTTTTTCGAAACTTTGAAACGCGCCACATTTTTAATGAAAAACATCGAGCATATCTTTGCCATTTGCACGTGGCACACAACAAGCTTATTTGGCGCAGGTGGGAGAGCGCGCGCCTCGAAATCTTTTCGGGTCGTGGGTTCGATTCCCCATGCGCGCAAAAATGATTTTTTCTGATTAGCAGGGAAAAGTGAAACCTAATGTGTACTTGGAAGAATAAACAAATATGATATCAGATTTCAGCGTGAATATCTGTTGATTGAGAGGGGCCCAATTGATGCTGCGTCTCTTAATTCTCGCGCTCTCTCTCTCTCTCGCTATAACAGAACCAGGACCAACCGGTGACAGAAAAAATATACATACTTATAAAAATAGAACTCTGCTTCCGAGATGAAGTTTTATATAGAGAGGGATGATCAGGCGGGGTAATAAAATTATTTTTTTTTAATATTTAAATTTTCGGGAATTCATAATGAGGTAGAAAGGGGTGGGGTACTGTAGTTTTAGTTTGTTTTTGTGGTGAAAAGAATGTAGATTTTGAAAATTGAAATATTGTGATCCGAAAAGTGAGATTTAAGTTTTTATGTCTAAAATTTGAAATTTTTGAAAATTGCGGCTAGGAAGTTCAAATGTATTTTTGGCGCCAAAAAATTCACATTTTTGATGTTTTTTTTGTGAAGATTTTAAATTTTGGCGCCAAAAGTCAATAATTCAAACTTGGAACCTAAAAATTCAAAATTTTAAAAATAAATTAAAAAAATTTTTTTTTTCAATTTTCAATAATCAGTTTTCATTTCTGGAGCAAAAACTTTTAAATTTTTCAAATTAAATTTCTGAAAACAAAAATCGATAATTCAAAGTCAGAATTTAAAAAACTAAATTAAGAAGAACTTCTTCAAAAATTATTTTAAAATTATTTTGAAATATTTTTCCAATTTTTCGATAATTCAAATTTGCAATCAAATTAGAAATTAAATTTTTATTTTTTCAAACTAAAAAAAAATTTCTTATATGTCAAAATTCGCCGTTTCAAAATTTGAACTTAATATTCAAGTTTTCAGTTCCATATTTTCACGATAATTTTTTTTCGCCGAAAATTCTGGAGCACATAGAATGTATCTATCCATCGCATTCATTCAATTATCTATCTCTATCTATAATAATATCAGTTGTGCATGTTTTGACGAATTGTTTTGTCACTCTTCTCCCCATTCTCTAACCGCCCTCCTCATATCACACACTATCTCATCGGCGTTGGACCACAAAAAGTTTAAAATGACCAGAGCAGACTACTACTACGAGTTAGCAGAAAATAAAAAATAAAAAATAAATGACAGGTGGTCAGGTGAGCACAAGAGAAGTTGCTAAAGTTGCTCTAATTACTTGATATATATATATATACAAAAAGGGTACTGTGGTTTTTTTCTGAAAGAATAAATCTGAAATGTCTTGGGTGGAAAATCAACTATGCATTTAATGGGTTTTTTAGAGTATTTTTGCTTTTGAGTTGGGAGAGAATATTGACATTTTAAAGGAACATAGGATTGACACAATTATCAGGATCATAAAAAAATGGAAAAGTGAAAAAATTGGCTCCGCGACGTTTCGCCACCGGATGATTTTTTGGAATAAGTTGTTCAATATTTTATGCCAAAGGTTTTCGGGTATGAGAAATATCATGGTGATATTCATTTTTAACCAAAAAAGAACTACACCCGAGTTTTCACCCATTTTTGGTCAAAAATTGACTGACCTCGATTTTGATGATACTTTCGGATTAAGGGTATTTGAACATCATGATAATATTTATTTTACATCGAAAAAGAGCTGCACCCATATTTTAACCCATTTTAGATAACTGACTACTTAATAAAAAAAAATTAAACCAAACCACGAAATTTGCATAGTCATTTTTTGACCTAAAATGGGTTAAAATATGGGTGCAGCTCTTTTTTGGTTAAAAATGAATATCACCATGATGTTTGTCATACCCGAAAACCCTTGGCATAAAATATTGAACAATTTATTTCAAAAAATCATCCGGTGTCGAAACGTCGCGGAGCCAAAAAATTAGGGAATATATATATAAGTTCAATAAATTGTTTAAAATTTTTTTTTTAAGTTGAAAAAAGTTAGAAAAATATAATGTTTCAAAAAAAATCATAAAAACTAAAAAAAGTACAACAACAAAAAATAAGTGACATAGTTTTAATACAGTTTGGACTTAAGAGAATAAAAATTTTAAGATGTTCAAAATCTGAGGTCTAAAATTGACCAGAGGTGAGGAATAAAGCCAATACCAACATTTTAGGATAATTGAAAGATAGGATAATTGTTGAGCTGAGAAATAATTAAAGAATGGAAAAATTAAAGTTATAATTAGGCATAGAAGCAGCATAAATAAATAGCTTAGACCTGAATTTGGAACAAAATTGAAAATTGAAAACTAAATCTGAAAAAAAGGCTTAGTGGAGTTGAGCTCAAATCTAAAGTAGGCCTAAATGTGAGCTCAAAGCTTGTGTTTTATGAAGTTTTGGAATGTCAAAACAACTTGAAAATCTAGAAAAAAAAACATTAGAGAGAAAATCAGAAGCATCCGAATTCAAAAATTGATCAATATGATCTGATTGAGTGTAAATTCCACTCAATCAAAATATTCGAGCAAAAAAAAAATGAGAATCCAGTCAAAAATTCAACCAAAATTATAGTTTTAAGGTTTTTGGCTTTTTATAAAATTCAGACGATGCCTGAAAAATGTAACACAAAAAACTTTTGAAAGAAAAATCTGAAATTCTAGAAAATTGACCTAAGAAATATGATTTTGGGTTGAGGATCTCTTTAAAATAATTAAGAAGAATGATGTCAAAAATTATCATTAAAAAAAATTGATCCAAAAACCATTAAAAGTTGAAAAATATGGGATAATTTTCTAGATTACTTCTGAAAATATCTATATAATTAAAATTTTTGCTAAAATTAAAGATTACTTCATTTTCAGCGAAGTTTGATTATTTTCATAACGAGAAAAAAAGAGATGAAAATACGTGAAAATAGTACGTGACATTTCCAAATTCAATTCTTCTAGTTTTTCGAAAATTCCCCTCAATTTCGAAATTTTTAGTAAAAATGAATATTATATGGTTATTTTTCAAACTTTAGTGTTTTATATTTATCCAGAGTTCAAAAGTCTGTCAAATTAGATACTTCTCATGAAAAGTCTCTATTTTTTTTGACTTCAAATCGTTTATCATAGTCTGAAAGTTCAATTCTAAAATTCGAGTCCGAAAAAAATATATAAAAATATATGTAGGTTCCCATTTCAAAATGAGATGAAATCTTTAAAATATTATAGAAAAATGATGGACAATTCAAAGTTTAAAAGAATTTCAGGAGAAAAATTTACTAAACCAATGCTCCAGCCAATATACCTGAAAACAACACCTGAGCCAAGCAACAAAAACAAAAACAAGAAATAAAAGTTAAACCCGAGCAATTTGTCGCAATCATCTTATTCTTGATAATGATAATGATGATGATGCTCACAAAAACTCAGCTCTTCTCTGATTTGTTATTATTATTATTGTTGTTGTTATTTTCCTTCTCTCTGGGCTCTCTCTAAGCCACGCCCCTTTTGGGTTTGACAGAAAACGAGAAGAGGAAGGGTGTAAAGTAAGGATGATGATGATGATGATGATGATGATGATTATTGCGACGACAAAATGCAACAATTTCGAGAGGTGTAGTAGTAGTAGAAGGTCGGGTTGCTTCTTGCTCTTCTCGTTTTGATTGAAATATGACACGAGAAGGTTAACACATTTAGAAGTGGAGTTTGAGGTTTTTTGGGGGGGGGGGGGGGNGGGTAGACTTGGAATGATTTTTGATCGAAAAATTTGACACGTTATAACTATTAAAAAAGAGAACTTCAATAATCATAAAACTCTTTTGAAACAGTAATTTTTATAGTGAAATCAAAAATTTTAAAGGTGTTATTTTTGGGAAGTCGATAAAAAATATACATTTTTATGTTACAATTCAAAACTATCACGTCATGTCAGCGCGATGAAAAACAGCAATTTGCGAGGCTGAGAGAGACGCAGAGAACAGTTCTCCGAGAGAAGTACAACAGTGAAAATTTCCATGGCCGACTGGTTAATGGGCGTGTCTTTGAATCGAACGACGGCGCCGAGCTCCGGTTCGATTCCCCCACGCGTCAAAACTTTTTTATTTTTTTTCTTTTTTTTTCAATTTACATTTTTTTACAACGTTCTCTTGTCAGATACTAAAAAATAGACTCTCGCAAATATTTTGAATACATTTTTGGGTTTCGAAAACACATTAAACTGTAATTTGAAAAAAAAAGAAAAAATTATGAAAAAGTTTTGGCGCGTGGGGGAATCGAACCAGAGCTCGGCGCCGTCGTTCGATTCAAAGACACGCCCGTTAACCAGTCGGCCATGGAAATTTTCACTGTTGTACTTCTCTCGAAGAACTGTTCTCTGCGTCTCTCTCAATCTCGTCAATTGCATGCTGACCTATCATTCAAAATCCACTCTGTTGGATTTTTATACAAATTTTGAAACAGTGAAATATTTTTTTTTTGGAAAATAAAAAAAAATTAAATAATCGGAAATGTTACAAAACGGGAAAATATAAATTTTTCGAAGTGTTTCCTGATTTTCAAAAAACACTGATTCAGAAAACTTATAATATTTTTAAAAAAATTTAATCTGGTAATAAATACGACAATTTTTTAATATCTTTATAATTCACTTCATACTTAACACAGAAAATATCGAATTCGATGATTTCAACACTTATATAACTCTTGAAACAGTGAAATATTTTAAAAATATCGTTTTTTACATGAAAATTGAATATGTGTGGAAAAGTCAATATTTTTGAGCTAAAATTGGAAAAAAATTTTCAACACTCAAACTACTATTGAAACAGTGAAAGACTTTTGAAAATGTGGATTTTTGTGCAAAAAGTGATTATTATGGGACCAAAACTCGAAGTCTCTGATAATTTTTCAGATCCTATTCAATTTTTCTATCAAAAAATTAGGTTTTTATTAAATTCGTTCTCAAGACAATTTTTTTAACAGTTCGATATTAATGGTGAAATGAAGTTCTTCAAAAATGAAACAAAATGTCACAACTAGAATCCAAAATTTAAAAATTTTCTGATTTTCAAAATTCACTGTTTCAAAATTGCTATATAATTTCGTTAATTGGTGGAATTTGGTTGATTGTAGTAATTAATGGCATTTGTTTTCATTAAATTGAAAGTTCAATTTATACTCACAATTTATACCCCAAATTTCAGATTTATAAAATTTACAGCGAAAACATCGGAAGTTTTTATTACAATCGATAAAATCCCAAAATGATTTGTTTTAACAGAACATTTTGGAAAACCTAGATTAATTGACGCGAAGAAGATTTTCAAAAATCACTGTTTCAAAAATTGTATATATTTTAGATAATTCCAATAAGAAATATTGGGAGTGAGAATTTCGTACTCTGAAAATCTACAATATACTAAAAATATCATTATTACAAGTAATGGGTATTAACATTAGAGATGCTGGCCTAATAGTCACATATTACTTTTGAAACAGTGAAATTAAGACTTAAAGAATCCAAAAATGATAAACTGAAAATGTTGGAAAACCTTCACTATGGAGGTCCACACCCAAACCCCAAAATTAAAATATAATATTATTACTTAAAAAATCACTGTTTCAAAACTCCCATATAATTTAATTTTGTAATACTGGTGACATTTGGTTCAGGCATTCTTGGTGATATTGTTTTAATAAAATTGAAAAATCGAATTCAAAAATTAGATTTCAAATTTTATCTGACGAACCAAACATTGAAGAAATTGAAATAATGCAACCAAAAAAAATTGGAAAAAATATCATAGTTTTAATTAAAAATTTACATTTCAAATTTCAAAAAGCAGAATTAAAATATTTTTGATTTTCAAAAATCACTGTTTCAAATTTTCATAGATTATTTACATTTTTTGAAGTATATTTACGAACATTCCAAAATTAATTGTAAAATGAAGGCTTTCAAAAATAGAAAAAAAAGCCGTAAATGTTAGGAAATTAAATTTTTTAAATTTTTAGACGATGTGTATAAAATCTGATTATAAAAATTCATAACTTCAAAATTATTATTCAACATAGAAAAAATGTACATTGAAGACAACCGCCAAAAAAAATGAGAAATTTCAAATTTTCCCGCCAAGCATGTTCAAATTCATCCAGTAAAATTTGGAGAAGTAAGTTTTTCAAATTCAATTTCACATTCAAAACTCAAAATTGAACATTTTTAAAAATCACTGTTTCAGATTTTTTATATATTTTTTTATTTTTGAATTTGTTCAATCGTATTTGTGAAAGCTCTGATTAGACCCAAAATAATGATTCAACTTTAAAAAAAATGAACATTGTAATTTGAAATAGTTTCAAAATATCCTATAAAATTTAGAAAATTAAATTTTTCAAAGTGAAAAACACATTCAGAACTCAAAATTGAAAATTTGAAAAAATCACTGTTTCAGATTTTTCATATATTTTTTCAGTTTTGGATTATTTCACTATTATTTGAAAGCTATTGTCCTGTTCAAATTCATCTATAAAATTTGGAAAATTAATTTTTTCAAAGTGAATTTCACATTTAGAATTTAAAATTGAAAATTCTCAAAAATCACTGTTTCAAATTTCTCATTTATTTTTTCATATTTGAATTTGAACAATCTCATTTGATGATGACAAAAAAAAACATTCCAAATATTCCCACCAAAAACCGGCATGTTCATATCCAAAAATCTCAAATGCTCTTCAAATTTCATCCGCGCGTGCGTGTCTGACACGTCACCAACAGACCCGTTGCACTCTAAATTATCTGCCAGTTGACCAAGTTCTCAAGTACCCCCCCCTCCTATTTTTAAAGGGACCCCCCCTCCCTTCTTCTCCTTACGAGCAACAGAACCCCCTGTAATCCGATATTTTCGTGTCTGTGCTCCTTGTTCAAGAAACAACACACATTGTTGTGTTCAGAGAGCACAACAACAACAACAAGTCTGGATCTGGATTACTGTAGATTTTAATAGCCTCCTACTAAAAAACATTAAAAAAATGATTGTTTGTTTTTGAACACTGACAGGTACTAATGAACAGCAGACGGCAACATTTTTTTAAGAGAGAGAGAAGATCAATCATAATTTCAAGAGAAAAAAAAAAGAAAAAAACTTCGGCGGTTTGGGGAATCGAACGCGCGACCTGTAGATTCAAAGGCGCGCGCTTTACCAGTTGCGCTTGATAAGAGATGACAGCACTCAGGCGGGATGTCATAGATATGTACCTGCAAAAGTTTGCAAAATGAAAAGTTCAGGAGACAAACAGTAGAGAAAAAGAAAACAAAAAAAAGTTCTTTGGGTGATGCTCTCCGCACAGCATAAATCTTCTCTTTGTTTCGAATAAATAAGAGGAGAAGTCCATATGTCTTTGACCACCTTCTGGAATCGATTCCGGAGGACACTAGCCACGAAAAAAAAACAACCACATGTAAATAATATAAACAAAAAACAACAAAGAAAAAACTTTTTGGGGTAAACCTGGGGATCGGCGAAAAACAAAAACACACACAGACAAGTGTTCATTTGACCTCCTGCTTGACAAATTTCCGAGTAATTTCGCACAAAACAACATTTTTATTGGAAGACAAGAGGCGAAAATTAGACGACAACTGATAGGGGCGAGTATGAATGGATATATACATGAGAATGATGATGATGTTAAATATGAAGAAAAAAGGTGTTCGAGAGGAAGGAATTTGTTTAAAAAAAAACGAAAAAAATTTCGTCCTGGAGGGGAGTCGAACCCGCGACCTTCAGATTGAAAGACGAACACGTTAACCGCTACACCAAGAGGGGCACGTGTAAATTGGCTTGTTATTGACGTGAAAAATTTGACTCAAAAATTAGAAAGTTTCTGAGATTTGGTGGCAATTTTTGAAAAACTCAACATTTTGAGCGGTTTTCAGGAAACGAGGGTTTGAAAATTTAAGTTTAACACAAATTTTAAACTGGGAAAATAGTTTTTTGAGTTTTGTTCAAGCCCAACTTCACATGTTTGAAAAAAAATTTTAAATTTTGCGCAAAGTTCTAACATTTGATTTTCGATGGAATTTTGAAAATTTTACATTTTTTGATGTAAAACTTTGAAATTTACAAAAAACCTCCATTTCAAAAAGTGAATAGGCACATTTTCTGAACCAAAAAAACTTCTTTTTTTTTTCAATTTTGAGACATTGGGATTCAAAAAAAAGCAATAAGTAAGCGAAAAATAACAAAAACCAACAATTTTATTTTCTCTACTTGTTTATTTCTAAAAAAAACGCGTCGTTTCGCCTTTGGGAAGTCAAAATCTGGTCGTCATAATCAATTTAAAAAAAAAAACTCCGCACACACCAGGACTCGAACACCTGACCTGTCGCATGCAAGGCAAACGCGTTCACCACTTCACTACGCGCCCCTCTATCGAAGAAGGCGGTTTTTTCAATCAAGTGTTCGTCGGAACAGTACAAAAAAATTTAGGGGGAAGAGCAAAACGTAAATAAGTGTAGTTGAAAATCGAGATGGTTTTTGAAAATGGATATTCTTGGGAGCTGGCAAAAAGACGTTGGGCATATAATGGAAAAAAAGGGAAAAAGTGGTGGAAGAAGGCAAAAACCAAACATTTTGTTTATTTATTTATTTTTGGGTCCAACGAATTTCTTGGGACTTTTTGAAAAAGGATGAAATCGAAATCGAAGGTCGATGAATAAATGATAAGTTGATGCTCTAGAATATGAAAAAAGTATATATTTATAAAAAGTAAAAAATTGCTGCAGAAAAAAAAAGTATAAAACATTCATTTTACCTGTATATCACAAAAAAAGAGCAAGTTTAAAGGAGTAAAAATGGGGGAAATCAAATCAGATCATTGGAATAAAATACAGTAACCTTTCAGAACCGGTTACCTCGTTTATAAATCTCAAATACCGTATCCATAACATATCTCCAATCAGGGAGACAAATCGACGACGAGATTGTCGATGAATCATCAGTGGAATCGGCGCCAGTCAGGCCGAGAGCCCGTTCGTCGAAGCGCAGTTCGAGCGCGGAAAATGCGGCACGGCAGCGTGCGATGCAATCGCCGACGATTGGCGAAACTGTGACATCGGGCATCTGTTAAAAATCGATAAAAAATGGGGAAGGGTTGCGGGCAAGGTAGCTTACCAGGTGCGGGAAAATTTCGTAGATAAGAGCGCAAAATGCACGACCATCAGTCCAATCCGAGCTAAAATTGCCGATTGGCATTTCGTCAGCGTAGGGTTCCAATCTGCAAAATGTCAAGGTTACTGTAGTTTTTCAAGTTCCCTATGTTCCCTATACAGTAGTCATCCAAGGTTACTGTACATTTCGATTATTTTTGTACTTTAACCTATACATAGTTATCAACTTTTATTTAAATCAATGATAAAAACCGCTTATCAGCATGTTTTAGTTGCATTCTAAATTTTTTAATCAAAAATTGACTATTCATTTTTGGAAAAATGGCTGAAGAAAAAGTAAGTACCTATCTATTTGTAAGTATTTCAGAATCCTTCAATCTAGTTATATTTTCAGAGTTTTTCGCATTTTCTCGATTTACCACCTGAAACGAGAATGCTTATGGTAGATAAGATTGAAGTCGAAGATCGGTAATTCAAAATTATTTTCGAAATTCAATTTTATTTTGAAATATTATTTACAGAACCCGATGTTCGGGTTGCTCGAAATTGTGCAACAAAGAGGTTAAGAAGTCTAAAAACTACATTTATGAATTAATATTCCATTTATACAATGACTTTCCATTGATATTTGTTATATACGGATCTCACGAAAATTGGTATGAATCTCGTAAAGGATACGTGTTAAAGTTCAAAGAAGAGCATGGAGAGAAATTTATCAGATGGTAATGTTCATTTCAAGATAAATTTTTCGAAATTTCCTGACCTTAAAATGGAAAAAAACAGAATATTCAGTTACCAGATCAAAAAATCAGATAATGTTCCGTATAATTTTGTCTAAAAATAAGACATAAATATCTTGTGAAATTCATCAAAACCCTCATAACCTGAGTTCTGAGCTTCAGATAGGCATTTAGAAAAAAGTTATTGCGAATTCGTGTTCAGATCAACAAAATGATACACGTCGTGTTAGAAAAAAACACATTTCCAACAAATATTGGTCAAAACGATATGTATAATTCATAAAGATTTTCTGAAATGGTAAACTTTCTAAATACATAAAACTTTCACAAACTTCTAATTTTGCTTCGAAAACTGTGAAATTCAAAAGTTGACGAAGTCAAGAACCGTTTAGAATTTTTTTTTTAATACTTCAATTTTCAGCGAAAGTCTTAAAGTCGGTTTGCTCTGGGAGACAAAACTATCCAATTCCACAGATCTTATTCAACTTGCTATTGATTATTTCAAAAATCTTTTGAAACAATATCAGAATGCAATTAAAGAGTTGGAAATAGCAGTACCGCACCCACCATTTGATTCAACTTTTATCAATTTCGAAATTAAAAATTTGAACAACTTGAGAAAACTTGATATCACCCGTGGTGTTGACGTTCAGCAACTTCTCTCAAAAACCCGAAAAGGTTTGACTCATTTGTCCGTCCAAGATGAAATCAATGGAAAACTTCTCGAAAATTGTGAACAGGTTAGTCTCAACTATGCATTTATAATTCTAATTCATTGATTTTGTCAGATATATCAAGTTCAAGAGTACTTTCGTTCTCCTCATACTCAACTCAACAATGAGCAATTCTTACGATTACCAGCGTCGACAGTAATAATTTCAATTGGACATTTAACCGAAGAGGATATTTTCAATTTTGTTCGATCTTGGCAAAACGGAACACTTCGGAAGAAGATGAAAGAATATAAGTGGAATTTGAGAAATTCGAAGTTCGATGTCAAAAAAATGTTCGGTCTTTTTCACGTAGATTATGATGGCACGATAGAGTGAGTGAAAATAAAAATTGTGATAAAATGTGTATAAAAATGTGGATTTTCAGAAAACAACTGGAAATCAAGCACGACAAAGAAGCAGGGAAGATGGCTAGACTAAAATTCAGTAATTATGGAGGTTTTCATACGACGATTCAACTAATCTCATCCGAAAGTAACGAATTGTATAATTGAATTTTTCAAATTGATAAGTTTTCATTTTTACCGTTTCAAACTGCGATTTTTCTGAATAAAAACATTTTACTCTTTTGACATTAATAAAAATCTCGAATTACTTATTCTTTACCAGGACTACTGTAGTTTTCAATATTAGTTCTCCTCTATTTCGCAAGACCTAAGCTTTCGAAAATTTCTCATTTTTGCTTATATTAAAAAGAAACGATGTGACCGTTATTGTAGTCATATATGGTTACTGTATATATTAATTACTTTGTACTATAAACAAATTTTATTAAAAACAACGATAAAAAACTATTTATTTCAAAGCTTATCAGCATATTTTTGTTTCATTCTAATTTTTTTTTCAAGTATTTTCATTTTCAAAACGTTGAGTCAACAAAACATCAAATTTATTTCGAAATATTATTTACAGAACCCGATGTTCGGGTTGCTCGAAATTGTGTAACAAAGAGGTTAAGAAGTCTAAAAACTATATTTACAGACTGGAATTTAACCTCTTGGATGATTTTCAAGAAATTAAAGTTATACATGGATATGACGAAAATAAAAAAGAATCTCGTGAAGGATTCACTATGAGGTTCAAAGAAGAGCATGGAGAGAAATTTATCAAATGGTAGTGTTGATTTGCAAAATGAGTAAAATGTACTTTTCAAGTTCTTCCTTTTCAAAATCCGTCAGAAAAAAAAGAAATCACTAATTTTTAACTCATAGATTTTCTGAACAAATTCAACAAATGATAAATTTCATATATATTTTCTGAGGGGTTTAGTTTTCGATCGGAGGACTCAATTATTTGTCCATGATTATTTGTCCACCTAGACCCTTCCACAAGCCTTGTTCAACTTGCTATCGACTATTTCAAAAATCTTATGAAAAATTATCAAAATACGATTAAATCGTTGTGTATGTCCGTATCACCGAAATATCAATCAACTTCTATCAACTACGAAATTAAAAGCCTGAACAACTTGAGAAAACTTTCTATCTTCGGTTGTGCTGACATTCGGCAAATTCTCCCAAAAACCCGAAAAAGTTTGACTTATCTACTCGTCGTTGATGAAGTCAACGGTAAACTTCTGGAAAATTGTGAACAGGCAAGTCTGTATCATCTAATCATTCTAACATATTGATTTTTCATATAGATTTATCAAGTTCAAGATTCCTTTAGATGTCATTATATTCAACTTAACAATGAGCAATTTTTACAATTATCAGCGTCGACTGTCAAAGTTCCAATTGGCCACCTAACCGAAGAAAACATTTTCAATTTTGTTCGATCTTGGCAGAACTAAAAAAACTTTATCTTATCGGTGGTGTTGACGTTCAGCAACTTCTCTCAAAAACCAGAAGAAGTTTGACTCGTATAACCGTCCAAGATGAAATCAATGGAAAACTTCTCGAAAATTGTGAACAGGCAAATGGCTATCATATATTTAAAAGTTCGAATCCATTGATTTTTCAGATTTATCAAATTCAAGAGTACTTTTGTGCTCCTTATTCACAACTCATCAATGAGCAATTTTTACAATTATCAGCGTCAAATGTCAAAGTTCCAATTGGCCACCTAACCGAAGAAAACATTTATAATTTTGTTCGATCTTGGCAAAACGGAACAATTCGGAAGAGGGTGAAAAGATATGAGTGGTATTTGAGAAATTCGAAGTTCGATGTCAAAAAAATGTTTCAGCTTTTCCGCGTAGATCATAATGGCACTAAATAGTGAGTAAACCGTAAAAAACTAGGATAAAATCATGAGTATCATAAGTAAGTAAGTATGCATAAAAATAAAATTTTCAGTAAGGAACTTGAAATCAAGCACGAAAAAGAAGCAGGGAAGATGGCTAAACTAAAATTTATTTATAATGGACGTTTTCATAGGACGATTCAACTAATCGTATACGAGAGCAGCAACTAAATTTGATAATTGAAAATCTCAAACTGATGAATTTTCATCCTTTTATCTCATTTGTTTTTCGAGCCAAAACCATTTTTACGGGTTGTTTCAGAATCGCATCCAAAAAAATACACTCACTTTTTCTGCGCCCACGTCAACAACGCGGTTCTTCTGACAGTGTGTCGATTCTGCGACATCAATGGCGACCAGTCCTCTTCTTCGGCAATCGATTTGGTCAACTTCTCATATAGTTGCTCGGCCTCATCTTTGCGTCGAACAGCCTCTCGCAAAATCGTGATGAAATCGCGACGTGTTCGTCGGAAATCCTCCTTTTGCTCGTCGTACTGTTGGCGAAGCTCGGCGAGTTCGAGTTGCACATTTTCGATTGTTTTCTTGTCCAAAGTTTCGTCAAGACAAATAATGTCGGGAGATGCATTGTTGTTGTGTTTCTGAGCGGGGTTCTGGAATAGGAAATAATAGAGAGAATTTCGACTTGCTGTTTTAGTGAGTTTTTGGACTAAAAATCTACAAGAAATATTTTTTCACTGTTTCACTGTTAGAATTTCATGTTTTTTCATTTAAACTCGGATGATAATAACTTTGAACAAAATAGACGATAAGCATTGTCAACAGAAAAATATTCTATAAGATTGAAAAATCGCTTATCGTTCCAAAAGGTCGACATAGGTTCAAACAATTCCGAAGATTTTGAGTAAAATCACATATTCATTAATTTCACGCCTCGTCTTAACCATTGTAGATGTTTCAAAAATCAAAATAAAAAGCATTCACTTTTTCATGAGTTTTCAAAACTTCAGTAAACGTTTTTAGCTCGATTCTGCGGCAGAATTTCTGCCTACAATCATTTTTTTTCTATCCAAACAAGTTGTTGAATTTGGGACTGTAACCAACTTCATCAATCTCAGTTTTTGAAACTCATGATTACGTTGAAACTTAAGAAACATTGTTTAAAACGTGTTCAAGGAAATTCGCATGTATCGAAAGAGCAAAAGTCATAAAAATGGAACTTTTTAAATTAAAGGTTGAAATTTTTGACAAAAGACTAATTGAAAATTAGTACCGTTGACTACATATGTCATTTTATTAACTCAAAAACGTTGGGATTTTCCAAAGTATTTTCAAAAAACTCGTTTTCCTTGATTAATGTAATATTGTTCGCTTCCTATTTCTATTCATGAAACGACGTCGAAACAGTTATTTTTTCTGGAATTAGGAAAATATTATCTTGTTTTCTGTGTTTCGAAGAATTCTCTTACTTCGTTTTCAGATAAAATTAGATATCGAAAGCGAAGCCGCAGCATTTTAGAATCTTCAACTCAAATACATGACCTTTTGAAAGGTTTCAGGTCAACAAGTTCAGTTTTATATTATTATTACAAGAAAATAGTCACTTTTCTAGCTGGAAATTGTATCAAAAAGAGTAGATCAAAATATTCTGACTTCAAATTTAGAGTCAAGCTGTAGGTTTTCGGGTTTTCAAACTTCATTGTTGTAGACGTATCATTCTTGTATCTCGTCTTTAAAGACTTTAACTTTAAATTAAAGTTATACATATTTTTAAAACAGTAAACTATAATAAAATATAAAAAACTACTGTTTCATGAATTTTTAATAGTTCTGGGCTGGGATAATTTTCGTTTTTGATATACCGTATTTTCTCTAATATAAGGGCATGCTTTTCTATTTTTCAACCCATTATTTCTAGTACTCTTATTTTAGGAAAACTCCATTTGCAGAGGTTCCCTTTACGTTTTTGATGATGCATTGAATCAATAAATACTTTAATGGGTTTTAGTAACAAAATCAACACACTAACAATGAATGATAATTTTTTCAAATGCTCAAATCAGAACTGTCCCGAGTGCCCTTATATTAAAGGTGCCCTTCAACTGGAGGTGCCCTTATAATAGAGTAAATACGGTATTCTTGGATGTGTACCTGCATTTATTGTCAACTTTGAAACTGAATATTTTAAAGGGAAATTTAGATTTAAACAAATAACTAACTTTTAATTGAATCAATACATCACATAGGAGATCTGAAACAGCAAAATTTCAGAACCATTTAGGCAAGAAACTTTTAGCGTTTCTCTTACGTGAATTCAAGAATTGAAAAATTGTTTCAAAACTGATTTTCAATTAAACTAATTTTCGAAATTCGAATAACGAACACGTTCTCTCAGCTGATATTTTTAGTTTCTCAAAAATTATGACCAGACATTCGGGTAAACTTATGTATTTGTTTAGGACGAAACCATATCTGGTACCATACAACACGCTTAGTTGTCATCTCCATCTATATCAAATCTTTGAAACAGTAAAAATCCAACTCACAACATTCTCCTTATCCACACTTTCCGGCGTCAAACTGCCATTTCTCATCTCAATCTGCTCACTCTTCTGCTCTCCACTCAACTCTGTCATAATTCCAACATCCACAGTAACCCGGTCACATTGTTTACTTCTATCGACTTTTTGCACTTCTAGCATTTTCAACTGCTCTTTGAGCTGTTCAATTTCTTCGTCTTTTTCAATTTTTTGAATCGTTGATTTGGAACTGGATCTTCCGATGAATTTGCGCATTTTTTCGATTGGTGAAGATGCGCGGGATCGGAAAACTGATGCCAGAGATGAGGTTGACGTGCGCGGTTTTTTCGATGAAGATGCGGTAGATGAACCAGATTGGGGGAGAGATGGAGGCAATTGGGCACATTCGATGGCTGCCGCATGATTTCTGAAAAAAAATACAAATCAAAGTTACATTTCGGGATTTTGAAAATTATTTTATGAATTTTCTGATGAATATTTTGAACATAGCGCTATTCGTCTCGATTATGGAAATTTTTCAAATATGAGAAGAAAATTTATTGCAATTACAGCGCTTGATCTTGCTTTAAAATATTTTGAAACAGTAGTTTTCTGATATGAAAAGAATTCCAAATAAAAAAGGTGAAAACTTATATTTTCTCGAAAAAGGGTAATTTAAAATTTGAAAAAAAAAAAACACGGTGTTCTCTCAATATTTTGTTCCGCCGGAAAATTTCGTGGAAAAAAGTTATTTATACTGTTTAATCTAAAGTTCTATTCAAATCGCAAAAATACATTTTTGATCATACGAAATAGTGAGTGAAAATGAGAGAATGAGACACTTCAAAATTACTGGAATATAAATTTTGAATAGAAAATAGAAAAAGTTTGATAGTTCATAACTCTTTTCACTAAAATTTCCGGCAAATGAAAAATGAATTATGATGATCAGGAAGTCAAGCTCTATAAGTATACAAATTTCAAGAGAAAAGTTGAAAGTAACAGCTCACAAACCTTCCTTGCCAATAAATGAGACAACCAACGTCTAGCTGATTATATCATCTATTCGGAACAGTAATTTTTAAAAAATAATTTGTTGAAAAATTTTACATTGACGAATCTGTATTTGAAAATGGGAACTCGGACATCTCTCGCCACTTAGCTCATATACATTTTCAAAGATCTAAACTGTAATCAAATATACCCAATCCTGAATAATCTATTCAAAAAACGGATAAGTCTTCATTGTTTTTTTTTTTCGATTTTTTCAAAATTCAATTTTCTGATCCCAAACCAATTAAATCCTTTTAAAAAATTCAGTTTTAATGGTTTCATCTAGATTTATCTTAATTAAATTTTTAAGAAAGAACGCTTTGAATATGGGATATTTCAACGATTTTACAATTTGGAGAATTGTTTTGAAATTCTACAGTTTCAATCGTATTTTGTAGCTTAGAAAACAATGTTGATTTTAATTTTCGTTCATATCGTCTTCGAACAACTTCACGTACATTCAGAAAGTTCGAATTTGATTTTAAAGAGTGACTTGTTTCAAGAAAATGTATGATGTCCAAGAGATTTTCCAATTAGAAATTCTCCCATCATCAACACCGCATAATCTTTTAATATTGAAACCGTAATGTGGTTCACCAAGAAAATATGTACTGATTGGATTTTTGATATTTTAGAGAATAGTTTTACTTTTGATATCGTCATCCGCTATTTTTGAAAAAAAAAATGTTGTCAAACTCATTAGGACTTCAATTTTAATCGTTATTAAATTTTCACAGCGAAAATAAAAATGAACTGTGAAATAATATAAAACTATGGTCAGTGAAAGTCAGGAAATCGATTAAAAATCATAGTTTAAATTTAAAGTTCTTCGGCCCAATAATTGAATATAAAAAAATGCTCAAAAATTGAACACAAGGTCACGTTTTATCGAGTAGAACTGTTTTTGAATCCTTGTCGGCAAACATGTAAAAAACATGTCAAATTCCATAAATTTAATGACCGAGCTTGAGCTTGAAAAGTTCACATGTCAAACTTCAACACCAACATTTTCTTGACTAGAAGCTGGTGAGCTAAGAATTTTTCGAAATTACTAACTTTTTTGAAATTAAAAATCCATTTTCAATCCCATAACCCTAACCTACAGTACCCTGTAACTAACCTCCTGACACACAAAAACGCCATTTCAAAATATTTCAAATATTTTCGCGAACCACGAAAAAACTTTGAAGAAAAAAAGAAGAGAAGTTCAAGATAAGGCGAGAATATTTGCAAATCGTCTCAATGTGACCAAAGAAGAAAAACGAGAAGAAGAATGCAAAAAAGAACTGTTTGGTCTAAGAGCGCGCAAGAGCGCGGGCGAATAATATGACTCAATTTCGTTTCGAGTTTTCTTTTCCTCCCTCCAAAAAAAAAAAAAAGTTCAGCAGAAAAATGGGCGGAGTTTCTGTGGTCGGTGAGCGCATTTTTATGACCGTTTGAGAGTGTGGTAGACAATAACAAAAACAAAAGAATATAAAGAAGAAGAAGAAGAGAAAGAGAACATGTGGCTTTTTGATTGATTATTATTAAGTTTTATGAGGTTTTCTTCTTGGCTGAAAGTGTTTCAGACTAATTGCCTCGGGTTTGAGAGGGTATACTGTGCTTTCCATATGGATAGCTTGAAGTAGGCTCTTTTTTATTGTTAGAAAAATGTAAAAGAATTTCTCGTTGAACTTTTTTTGACACCTAGAATCTGATTCTGGTAGTAAAATATATATAATTTAGCCGAGCCTAGTGAGTTTATTGATATTGAAGACTATAGTATTTAGTTTTTTCTTAATGAATTTCATCGAAAATCGCACACCCTTCTGATTATTTGTACCTGTTTTTTACTTTTTGTCCACAAAGTTTCCGATATTGAAGACAAGAAGAGAACGATAAGCATTTATTTCATTCCGAATTTCATGAAACTATGAAACAGTGAAAATGTGGAAACTAAAATGTCAACTTTTCAGAATCATACAATTTTTGGAATATAAAAAAAATTTTGATTTTCAGAAATAATTGTCTCGTAATTGTTTCATTAATCACATAACTTCTTCTTAAATTCTTGCTGAAACAGAAAAAAATTCAAATAACAAAAATATGGAGTTTTTCAGTAGTAATTGAGCAAATTTTTCATTGTTTTAATGAGACCACAAGAATTGAAACTTGGTTATCAGAATACTTTATCGTCCACTTGTGCTATCTACATATAAATAATAGCAATAATAATCAATATCAAACCGCATGGGTATATCAGAGTTGGGCGGAAGTCATTTTTTGAAAAGTCGGAATTCGGAAGTCGGAATTAGTTTTCATTTTTCGGAAGTCGGAAGTAGATTTTATTTTTTCGGAACTCGGAAGTCGGAAGTACTTTTGGTGTTCATTTTTCCGTCCGAAATACAATTTTGTATGTAAAAAATAGATAAACTAAACAAAAAATGAGAAAAAAATGCGAAAAACTGATTTTTCGAATGTATTTTTCGTGTATTTTTACTATAAGATGAGCCGATATCCGATCATCGGACTGAACATAAAAAGTCGGAATTCGGAAGTCGGAAGTCGGAAGCTCTAAAAACGTGCGGAAGTCGGAATTCGGAAGTCGGAATTCCGCCCAACTCTGGTCCATATTCAATTTTTAGTAAATTTTCTTTCTAGAACCAGATGGTTTGATTTCAGGGAGAATTGACAATTTGGATTATTTCTGTTAATAAATAGCTCATATTTTTCTTGACTCGAAAACTTCGTTCCTGATCAAGAAAAGCTGACATAGGATTTTTTTTTTTAAATGATTTTTTTTTCCCAAAATCTAAACTCACTTCTCCATTTTCTTCCTCAACTCTGCCGCTTTTTGCTCAACCGGTGTGATACCAGTCATTGCCGACATACCAGCCCCATCAATCTCGTCGCGTGGTAATTGGTGTCGAAGTGAAGTGGGTTGGCGATTTCGTGGTGACGCAGCCACCATTCCTGTAAATAAGAAATATAAGTCAACAAAGAGAGGATAATCTGGCATGTATAAAGAGTATGTATGTAAATAGTATACATATATTATTATTCATATAATTAAAAATTCACATGTGCATTAGGAAAAGAAAGGAAACGAGTAGTTACTGAAGAGTTATTTGCATATATGTGGATTGTTCCGAGAATGAAGAAAAATTTTTTAGTGGATTTTTTTGAGAATATTTTTGATAATAAAAAATATAACATCGACTTTTTTGCCTTATTGCAGTTTCATTTCTCAAGCTGACTTTTTTTTTGAAAAGATCATATTTTTAAAAGATCGTATTTTACTGAGACTCAGATGAACAGGTTCTAGTGCTGAACACTTGGTGTAATATGCATAGGGAAATCATGAAGTTATGCTTATCATAAGAACAGTTCGGTTATATCAAACGAAGTTTGCTTGGGTAAAAATTAAAGAATCAAAATGAATCATAATATTCTGAAACAGTCAATTTTTCATCTCGATTTGATTCTTGTTCAATCAACCGTTGTCAATATCAATTGCGCCAATAAACACACTTGGTATTTGAAAGGCGATAAAAACAGTATTTTTATTATGTGGAGAGACGAATTCAAAATTATTTTTTAGAATTTAGTAAAATTTCTGTTTACCCATGTTTAGGTAGTTAACGTTTTGAGTGAATTTTAGATTCAGACGGTTATTAAAGCAGCAAACAAGAATATACTCATCAAATATATCAGAATTTTTTGAAACGGTGAACAGATATTATATAAGGCGAAATTCAATTTTCTCTATTGGATGTAAATTTTCACGTCCCAAGATTAATGTTGGCGTATTTTGAAGTTAAAATCGGATTTAATGATCCACAAAAAAAATGTATTTCTATATTCAAATTTTTAAATCTCAAAAGCATTCTATTTAAACTGTCGGCAGCGATTTAGAACTTGCTAATAACTACAATTCGCAGTCCAAAAAAAATTTGGCATTCGATGAACTTTTCATATGAGAATAGTTTGTAACAGTACATTTCTGAACTAAAAACTGAGAATATCATAAGATATACGGTCGGTTTTTTAATGCTTTTATGGTGAATGAAAAATTAAAAATTGACTGTTTCAAGAAATTATTACGTTTTTCAACAAAAAAGGCTTTTGTTTGCGTGATACATTTAGAAGTATAAAAATCAACATTTAACAATAGCTTTTGTCGCTTTTCAATCATGAAATCTTCTTTTTAGTGCAATTAAGGATCAAGAGAGCATAGTGAAATGAATATTAAAAAGTTTCATCTCAGATGAAAGAATGACGCCAAAAAAAATTACGTAAACTTTGAGATGAAAATTAAAAATAGTCTTCATGAAAAATACCATGCACAGTTTTTTTTTCTGAGCGAAAACTACGAAAATTTCTAATATATCCGAATTCCCCCCCCCCAAAAACCCACCATCATCGCCATTAATAGACGTCGACACGGCCGAAATCTTCTTTCGATGCGTTATATTCTGCTCATTTCGCACCGATCCTGTTCCGCCGCCAGTGAAACGATTATAGGAGCGCGTAAAAAGCGACATTCACTTCTTTTTCTGCTTCTACCACTATAACTATCTGGAAATAAAGAGAATGTTAAAAATGGGACCTATTTTTAGTTGGCGGGGTGAGCAAAATATTTGCTTTTCGGATCAAAAACATTTTTTGTTGGAAAATGTATTTTTTCTCTCTCTTTTTTTTCCAACATCATCATTTCTGAACAGAAATCAATGAAACAACACACACTCGTTTCTCTTTTAGATCCAAAAAACAAATACCATCAAAAAAGGCATAAATTAATAAAGGAAAGAGGAAATATTGTCCGGGAGAAGTATAAAACTGGGCAATGTTAGACCACAGCAAAAACCAACCAAAAAAATCAACAATAACAATAACAACAAAAAATAAGCAACCAAAAAAATTTATTAAAACGCAGTTTTTTTGAAAAAGAAGACATTTGTAAGATGAGAATTTCGATAAGCCCAAATAACACAAACAGACACATAGATACAACAAACACACATTCCGATCTGGAATAAATTAATGGTTAAAGGGAGATAATGTGGTTGAAGGGATAATGTGCTCGTGATTTAAAGGAACATGGGGAAATTGGCAATGCTGGAGGATTACTGTAGTTTTAAGGTGCTTGATTAAATTTTGAAAAATCACAGTTTTAAAACAAAATTATTATTTTCTCAGAGTAATAGATTCAAATATTGATAACCGTTTTCGTAATTTCAGTTTTTTGTATGAGTCTATCAAAATTAATATATTTGAAAACTTGAATTTTGAAAAACCAGTGTTTAAGAAAGAAATTTAGAGAACATTTCGAAGTACAACAAAAATTCACAGTTTCAAGAAATGACTTTCTCCACCTAAAAATGTGACGAGACCCTTCTGAATAAATCGATGCACCTTTAACCGAACATAGAAAAATAAATTTGATTAAAGGTGCATCGATTTATTCAGATGGGTCTCGTCACATTTTTAGGTGGAGAAATTCATTTCTCCTTTTAATTCTTGCAGGAATGTGATTTTCATCTTAAACTGTATAATGTTGTACTTTTCAGCTATTTTTATAAAATCTAATTTCGGATCTGAAATTGAAAAGTTTTGGCTTTAAAACAAGAGTTTTATTAAAAATATAGGAAATTCTGAGGTTAAAACTCAAATTTCAATTTTTTTAAAGATTTTGAAAATGTTCAAACATTGATTTTTTTTTAACGAAAAGTTTAAAATTGTTTTCAAACATGAGCACCGTAACCAAGGACCAGGAAGCAAAGCAAAGCAAGAAGAATAAGGAAAAGTGAACTAGGACTTGACACGAAAAGCATTGTTTCATATTTTCTCGAATAAAATAAATAAATAATAATTATTAGGTTAATCTTGTATGTAATTATGAACGCGAGCGAGAATCGGGAACATTTTTCGCAAAAACTAAACTAAAGTGAAATGAGAAAAAAAAACGACGAAGAAGATGAAAATGATTCATATGACAAAATATGAATCATTTCTAGGAGACTGGCTACTATTTACACTTTTTCGTGATGAAAAAAATATGGCAGCAAAAAATAATAATAATATAATATGATATTGTTTGGGAAATTGTCTACTGTTTCAGCGAGATGACTAGTGCGAAAATAGCAAGCGACCAATATTCTATTATTGATTTGAAAGCCAAAAAACACGCGATAATTCGAGTTAAAATAATCAAGATTCTTATTTTTCATGTTCGAATCGATTTTTGATTTGAATTTGAGAATAATATGAAAGTATGGTCTGAACTACGAATGCAGGGTAAAATACGTTTCACTAATATCATTAAACCAATTTCACAATTTTGAAGAATTATCATGAAATTTTTTGTATATTCATGAAAAAATATTATTCTCTTTTTTTCGGGTAATTTTCAAACTGGGAAAATAACTCTATTTAGCCTTTTATAACATAATATTGATTGCATTTTTTTTCAAAAGAAATTATAAAGTTGAAACTGTGATTTTTTGAAGAGTTCGAAACTTTTTCTTTCAAATATAAAAAAAATTCTTATTTACGAAGGTTTGAAAAACGATTGAATGATGCACTGTTTTTAAAGAATTCTAATTTATTTAGGATTTTGAATTAAAATTTATGAATACATTTTTAAAGTTGATAAAAGTTATTTTCTGACTGACATTCATTTTCATTGAACTTCCATTATGAATTTTTGCGAAAGTCAATCAGTTCCATCGCCAATCTTTCCCTACTAACAAGGGAGGTTCAACATGTCCCCATCTTAACTTTTGACGAGACTTGGCATACCTACTAATTCGGACCTCCTGATCAAAAACATGTATTTAACTTTTTTCCTTCGGCTCTCTGAAAGAAGTTATAGCTCGAAAAGTTCCCAAAACAATGCTAAACTCCTTCACAAAAAAAGACAACAATTAAAATTAATTAAAAACGTGAACATTTTGTTTTTCGTGTGTATTTTATAAAGGGGTTTTATCAATGTTAAAACCATGGGATTTTTAAACTTTTTTCAGGGAATCGAAGGAAAAAAGTTAAAAACGGGACTTTGATCAGAGGGTCTGAATTAGTAGGTGTACCAAATTTCGTTAAAAGTTAAGATGGGGACTAGTTGAACCTCCCTTGTAGATATTTTTCCGTACAACTAGAATATACATTTTTTGAAACTGTAAAAATATTTAATTTCGATTATTGCTGTTTTGAAAAAAAATACCTAGAAGTTTCACGAAATTTCCTTTTTCCAATTCAACTGTTTTCAGTTTTGACGGTATTACAACGACAGTGTTCGAGAAAAAAATTTCTGTTTCAAAATTAATACGTTTGATCTCGTTTGATCTTCTTGTAATATGCTGACGTATTTATTGATCTTGAGAACTATTGTTTTACTGAATTCCTGAACTACAGGATATTTTCAGGTAAAACTGAGCGTCAAATAACAAACTATCACATTGAACTTTGCATTATTGAATCAGATATAAAAATAAATTCGTTTCAAATGTTTCCTAAAAAATCAAAGACAAATAGCACCGAAATCGTATGTTCTCATTGTTCTAAAACAAAACTTGAATCTGAAACAGTGAATATTTCTGAAATTGTTCATTACTTCAAATCCTCTTACAGTTTTGATGAAAGAATAATTTGTAACAAAATTTGAATTCTAACTTGCATTTTAGCGAAATTTAAAAATTCTGCTCAAAATCATTCAAAGAAAAACTGTTTTCTACGATCCAATAATGTACGATTTCTGAAATCGTAACTCAACCTATTTTTTAAAAAAATGCAGCATATCGAGGGAAAAGGTTCTAATTCAAGCTGGAATTTCTTGAACTCTATCAACACAAACTGGAAAATACATTTTTTTTGAGTTGTCAATTTCAGTCAGTTTTCAAGAAAGAAAAACTGACCTGACGGTGTCCAAACTAGAACAGAGAATTTATGTTTGAGAATGAGAAAAGCGAGATCGGAATTAAATATCTAACACCTCGGGAAAAAAACGGCAAGAGTGTCGCAAGGCTTTTTCCTTGTCGCAAGCTTGCGGCAGTTTGTCGCAAACTTGCGACACATTTTTTCTGGCGCAAGGGTGTCGCAAGCCGTGCAGTAGTTTTGCTGCTAGATGTCGCAAAGCTTGCGACTATTAGCGCAAGAACACCGCAAGCCTTGCGACAGCCGAATGTCGCAAGTTTGCGACAAATTGCCGCAAGCTTGCCGATTTTTCCCCGAGACATTACCAGAAAAAAACAACTTTTGAAACCGTAACTAATTATTTTCTGAACATGATTATTTTTTTAGAAAAAGACAATTTTTGCACCGTTGTACCGAGCAACCAAATTGAAAATACTTTCAGATGTTTTAGTTTTCTCATTCAGAAATGAAATTGATTCAAAAATAATTCGATAAAACTGAAAATAGAGTTTTGAACATAAGATTGAAGTTATTTCGATATAACTTCGGTTCAACATATCTTAACCTAATTCGATGATTGTGTTGAAACACTGCGAAAAGCTTTTCGGAAATCATCAAAATGAAAAAGTATATGTAAAAACCCATCATCACTCTTTCAACAAAAAATCCCATAAAAATCCGAGCAATAAAAAAATGCAAAAAGGGCGGATAAATAATAGTTCACTTTCTTCTTTTGCCGCTACTGCCGAAAAAAAAGAAGAAGCGCTTCTCCTATCCGCGCGGAACACACAAATTAATCAACCAGTTCACTTTTCCTTCCTTCCATCATTTTTCCTTTCCTATCATGGTGATTAATGATCAAGTTTTGCCTACTTTCATGTAACCAATCAACAACATAAAAAGAAGAACTAACCTCCTAATTACAATCATCGTGTCTACGACAATACTTCGGCTTTTGTCATTGTTTTACAAACTGTACATTCGAAAAGAACTTCTGGAAGTTGATATTCTTCTTCTTCTTCCTCTCCTCCTTCTTTTTCTTGTTGCGGTTCTTTTGAACTTTCGGAACTTGATGAAGCTTGTGGTAAAAGATAGGAGATTCGTTGTTGCATATGAATTGAGGGAAGAAAGTATCGCATTCCACATCTGGAAAGAGTAACAGATGGGATTTTAATGGGATATTGGGTGAAGTACAAGTTTTCAAATATTTTTACTGGTCGAAGGAATATTATAGAATATTCATAATGTTAATACAAGCTTTGTAATTTTTTTATTTTAGAAGAATTCAATCGTTCAGCGTTGAAAAATACAATATTCGAAAAAGGAAATTCTTGAAAATAAAAGAATTTTTTAGCATTGGAAACGTTGTAGGATTTATAAAATATTTTGTTGAAACAGTATACAATTTGATGAAGTTTTCCAGTTTTCCAGAAGCATTTCAAAACTGAAGGAGTCATAATTGTGGACACACAAAATAAACAATCTCATTGATATTCTAAAATTCTTGACCAATAATACATTTTTTTTGAAACAGAAAATTTTATTCTATGTGTTTTTTCAATAACATCTGAAATGGGAATTCCTCATTTTTTTCAACATTTATGAAGAAACATGTTGCAACAGTAATTTATATTAAAATAGGTGAAAAATATTTTTTTTTAATATATTTTTTTTAAACAAAGAATCCCAGAATTGGAGGAAAGTATTTGAAACCCAGTGATAAGGAGTACAAGTTTTATGGAATTAGAAATCAGGAGTTTGGACTATTGAGCTTAGAATGTTGGAGACGAGTTCTAGATAGAGTGTTTTTGTTCAAACTGACTAATAATAAAATAGACATGAACACAAGTAAACTATTCACTTTGGCTACAAAAACCGTCACACGTAATAAATCAAAATATCACTACAGAACTCCAAAATCAAGTATAAGGAAGAATTTCTTCGTTCACCGTGCTTGTTCGGTTCAAACCAAAACTATTTGATACTTCAGACCAAATTTATACATACACTACTAGCGCTGATCTTTCCTGGGTTCTTAAAACTTAGGTACTGTAACTTTTATTTTATTTTTATGTATTTTGTTTTTTTTTGTATTTCACACGTTGTCCCCAACGTATTTAAATGAATAAATAAAAAAAAATATTATTATCTCTGATTCTTACAAGGGAGGTTCGCGAGCTGTTACTTTCAACTTTTTCTTAAAATTTGTGCACTTATGTAGTTTGACCTCCTGATGATCATGGTGTATTTTTTATCTGCCGGAAATTTTTGTGAAAAAAGTTATGATAGATCAAAGTTATTTAATGACCATTTTCGAGAGTGAAAATGAGACATTTACCTTTGAAAAATGTTCACGTGAGTACAAATTAATTTATTTTGTGTTGCCCTTATTTTATAACAGTTATGAGGTGTAGTGAAAAAATGTCTAAAAATTCATAACTTTTTTCACAAAAATTTCCGGTGGATAAAAAATATACCATGATGATCAGGAGGTCAAACTACATAAGTGTACAAAATTTGAGAAAAAAGTTGAAAGTAACAGCTCGCGAACCTCCCTTGTTAGCTGTGAATACTCTTTCATACTGGTTAAAACCGGGAAAACTCTTGTTTATTCACATTTCAGCACATTGTAAAGATGAAGTGAATTCCAAGTTCCCAATTCCAAGGATAATTTTCTTGAAACAAGAATTCTTGGCATAATTAATTTTTTTCATTTATATTTTGTAAACAAAATGAAGTGACTATGTTTAAACTTCAAAATAAACCAATTAACCGGCGTTCGAACTATTCCGCCACTCATTAAAAGTATAAGCTTAAACAAAACTTTTTAGAAATATTTTTTAATGCGTGCAGTGAGAAAAACAAAAATAGTTTGATGTAG
Source organism: Caenorhabditis sp. 38 MB-2015 (assembly GCA_900536415.3). Classification (NCBI taxonomy): domain Eukaryota; kingdom Metazoa; phylum Nematoda; class Chromadorea; order Rhabditida; family Rhabditidae; genus Caenorhabditis; species Caenorhabditis quiockensis. Next base: position 53,773 of record LR551190.1, read on the forward strand.
AAGAAGTTGAAACTTTTTTCATGTTTTCAAGCAAATATCCAAGAATTGTTATCTACAAATTCACAAACTTAAAACATCAAAAACAGTTATTTTATAAGACTGTATTTCAAATTGAAACATGTATTTTTTTTACTGAGTATGTTCGTATCTCGAATATAATCACTTTTACGTAAAAAATATTATAAACTTCCTTGCTATTTCAGTTTATAATAAAAGTAAATTGTGAAACAGTACATTTTTATTTTTCGAACTCGGAAGAACTCTGCTTTCCATTCAAATTAAAAATTCTGTTTCTAAAAAAATATAGCATTTTTCAAGAAACGTTTACAAAGAGAACTCGTGTTCACTCTTCGAAAATGTAACTCGTTTTAAACAACAATAATAATATAGAAAAATTCAAGCTCACTTATCACACGTCGCACTTTCCTGCTCCGCAATCGATTTGACAGTAGTCACTTGATTTCTAACAACAAAAAAAAAACTATAAATCTATTTTCTCGTCTAGAAACCTTTGACCCACCTAAACTTCCTATTATCCAACCTCTGAGCCGCATAATTCATCCGAACAGCCGTCGGTGCTCCAGTTCGACTTCGGGGCATTGGTAGGAATGGATCGGCAACATAATACATTTGACCATCGTCATCTTGTTCAGCCGCGTTGATATCACAAGCCATCCGGTATGTCCAACGCTTCTTGTGCTCGACCATGGTTCTGTAGTTTGAAAAATACTTAACAATAAAAGAGTAGGTAGAGTCTATTAATTATATATATATTTTTTAATTTTGAACTATAAATAATACAAAAAACAGAAAATTCTGCAGAATTTCAATTTTTCGGTTTTTTTGTTTAGTCGGAACACTTGACAAGAGTACTGTTTACAATAGGATTTGATAATTTTCATTTTAGAATATTAATATGAGGATTCTTGAATACAGGGTTGTTAATTTTGTGCTCGTAGATTCACAGAAACCTGGGGATATGATCGCGAAATAGTTTTATGGTGATTGACACGTTTTTGCAACAAGAAAGAAACGGGAATTTTTAAGAATTAAGTTTTACTGATTTTTTCTGACAATCGAAGAATACTTCTTCAGATACTCATTTCCAACTTGTAAAAGCGATGTTCAGAAATTTCAAATCAGTTTTCGCGGCTATTTATAGGTTTTTGTAACGTTTCAGAAACGGTATTTTGTTTTTAATCTCAGTTTTTCCAACACCCGAAAAAATTCACTCACTTTGCTCCATGATACTTTCTAGGCGGATGATATTTAAAATTTCGTCCTCGTTGTTTAACCTTCTCGATTTTTATCGGCCCATTCGATGTTGACGGCTCATCATTTTGTTGTCGAACTACTTTTTCTATTGTTTTAACTATCTGCAAAAAACCGAAATAGGTACAAATTTGAGATGAATAATGTACAACTCACATTAGAACTCGATGTTTCTGGAATTTTTCGTATTTTTCGATCCGCCTGGAATTCGAAGTGTCTTTCTTCAACATCTACCCGTACAATTTTATTGATATTCATTCGTTAACTGAAAAAAAAAGTAAGACTCTTCTGGCAGAAAAAAACACATTTTTTATTTTATCAAGAGAAAATTGCTGTTTCAAAATCTAGATTCATGTTAGGGGCCAATATATTGAAGGTTCATCCGTGAATATAGTCATACTTACATTTAATGATGGTTTTCACATTAAATCAAAAATTGGATTTTTCTCGTTTAATTCTATCAAAGAGTATTGAATGATTTTCTGTGATACATACATACCTCGTTTTTAAATCTTTTGCTAGTTGTATTTCGATAAAATCCAAGTTTAAAGGTGAGATTTTTCCATTAAAAAAATGATTTTATTTTCAAAAATTCTGAATTGCACATGGTAACATTTGAATTTTCAATTCTAAACTATCAAAAGCCATAAAAAAAATGAAAGATGAAAAAGAAATTCCCGTTTCAATTCCCACGTAATTTTCCACACACTAAAGTTCCTTGGTTGAATACACTATTTGAACGAGATTTCTTCAGTTTGAAATCTGAAAATGTCCAAGTATATTCAAACGTCGAATTCGACTTGTCCACAAGTTTTCGAGCTGAAAATTTGCGCAGAATATATAGCTTTCAAATCCAAAAAAGATTTTTAAAAATGCCCCGTTTCAAAATGTAAACTTTGGCACAATGATTTTCGATAAATGGAGACTCTGTAGGAGATTTCACATATTGAAATTTTTAGTTAAATTCTTGTATAACAAACTAAAGAGCTTTTGACTGGGAGGTTTGAATGATAAATAACTGAAAAACAAATACACAGTTATAATTTTGGTGCCGGTATATTTTGAATTACGTTTTTTTTTTTTTAAATATTATGCACCTTCCTCACTAGAAACGCTTTTGAAATATACTTTGTAAAATAATAAACATTTTGAAACAGTAATTTATCCGAAGCAGATTTTTTGATGTTTAGTAATTTATTTTCAAAAAAACATATAAGTCAGTAAATTTTATAAATTTTCGGAAAACCTACACTTTCCCCCCAAAATACGCAATTTGACGCAAAATTTTCACGTTTTCACAAAAAAACACCATTTTTCTGTCCCAACTAACACTTTATTTTAAATAAGTCCAATAAACGAGCGAAAAAAAACTCAAATTCACAGCACGAAAAAAGTACATTTTCCGTGGAAAAAAGAAAGAAAAGAATAATCATAAGTAGGACAAAAAAAACTGGAGAAAAAACATATCTTACAACGAAAAAAACCAAAAAAAAAAATGAAAAATGAATCGCTAAAATTTTGAGACGAGTAAATGAGAAATAAAAACATTCGGGGGTGATATTATATATATTCAAAATTTCCAAAAAAAAAAATCTTGCGCAGCAAAAAAATCAGGGTCTATAAAGGGTACTGTACAAAAATACACTAGACTTCTTGTAGTGGAAAAAAAATGGTAATGAATGTGACAAAAAAGTAATAATAATATTTTTTTTGGTGATTTTTTAATATTTTTTTGTGTTTTTAAACTTATTAAAATGTTGCTCATATTATGATGAAGAATGGGGGAAAAAAACAATTCAGGATTTTTTGGGGGACCCGTTTCGAGCAGAGAAAGAAAAAATGGTAAGAGCGACACGTGGGTTTTTGGGGGGCTTAGGGGCGGAAAATTTCAGATTTTCGTCGGTTTAGAGAAAAAAAAACAAATAATCAAGAAGGAGGCCACATTGAGCATAGAAATCTTAATAAGAATGGATGTGAGTATAAATGTGATTAAAATTTGCATTTTTTTTGGGCTTTTCTGGCTTTTTCAGGATATTTACATTCTGGCGAGAAAGAAAAAAAACAAAAAATAAATTCTGTCACCTACAAAAAACACGGGGTTTCTAGAAAGATAAAGAAAAATGTACAAAAAAAAGTATGTATGAAGAGGCGGGGAAAAAAATAAATACTTTAAAAGGGGATATATGAAGTTCTTCTAGACATAGGAAGAGAGTTAGGGGAACTTTGAAAGAAGTGCTGCTGAAGATACTGTTGATGATGGAACTGGCGTCGGTACGGGATTTCCGTTCGGTAGAACCAGTGGTTTGAAGACGAATAAAGTGTGATTGTGTTTACATAGGGTTACTATGTGACCGCTACGAGCAATTCGAAGACCGACACAGCGGGATAACTGTAAAAAATTGTTGAATTTTGTTTTTTCAGTGATCGTATGTAGATAATTTGTGAATTTAATTTAAAAATGTAGAAAAGCGGTATCATCTTACACATCAGACATGTGTAGGGCGTTAACTTTTCCTTATTTTAATATATCCCATAATGTGAGACCGGTAACTAGCAATAATCAGGCCGGCGAACCGTGATTGGGAAAACTCGGATAAAAAAACATATTTTAAAATTAATTTTGAGTGAACAAGTTTTTCACAAGTGAAAAACACATTTTTTGTAGCAACTTTGATGTATACTTTAGCGTAAAACTTTGAAATGTTTTTTTTTGGAAGCAAAAAAAAATTCTGATACGTTGTAAGGGGTCGTTTTGGACACAAAATAGTTCAGTTTCTAAGTCAAACATATTCTTAGATTGAAAAAAATTTTGATTCCGAGCTTTTTCGGGATCAAATTTGAAATTACGAAATCTGTGTGGATTTTCTGAATATTGAATTTAAAATTATTGATTTTTTGGTTCTAAAAATTTAATTTTGAAAATAAGATTCAAAAGACTCACTCTAAATTCATTATGAGTAAACGAGTGTTGATGATGTCCGTCGGCGTTGAAAACCACAACATGCAAATGATTTCCATGAGTATCGGCGACCAAAACTTCTCCCGACTTTGACACATCAATTCCTATTGGGTACGGTGTTTGCGACGGTTCGCCCATTTTACGCAAGAATTTGCCTGAAAATCATTGAATATTTATTTGTTGAAGTCAAAGAAACAAAAAACTCACCATCAATACTGAAAACTTGCACACAATGATGTTTGAAATCAGTGATATAGATGTTCGTCTCGAACATGGCAACATCACTGGCTTCGCCGAGTTGAGCCGATGCGTCAAAGTAGAACGCAACTCTTTGCGCGTCGACGTCTGAAAATAGATTATTGGCTTGAATTGTTGAGTGGAGCCTGGCTTACCAATAAGATAGACAAGTCCAGCCGAGTCAACGAGTAACAATTGTCCGGTTGGAGTGGCAGTTGCCGCGGATACTTCGATTCCACCACGTGGAGCGATAGCGTCTGGAAAAAGCATGAGTAGGTTTTGTTATTCAAAATGTAGAAAAAGCGGTATCATCTTATGCGGCATCCAAACAGCAAAAAAAAACCAAAAATTTTTTGAAAAAGCCTGTCCAAACACTCAAAAAAAAGTACAGTATAAATTTATCGGAGCATGCTAATTTTCTGCAAAAAAATTTACTTGTAGCACACCATGCACATCTAACTGCCGTATTTTTTTCAAAAATAAGAGAAACCGACGAGTTAGATGTGCATGGTGTTCTACAAGTAAACTTTTTTTTGCAGAAAATCAGCATGCTCCTTTAAATTTATACGGTACTTTTTTTTGCTGTTTGGACGACGCATTACACATCAGACATGTGTAGGGCGTTAACTTTTCCTTATTTTAATATATCTCATAATGTGAAACCGGTAACTGACAAATATCAGGCCGGCGAACTAGAACTGGGAAAAATAGGATAAAACGTATTAAAAAATTAATGTTGAAGATGGGGTAAAGGCGTTGTTCTCAAATAAAACAGGAAATTTTTGTAAAACCCCATCGTTCCGTAGATATTTTGCAAAAAGATTCGAAAATCTCTTGATTACGAAACATATTTCCCTCTCTCTCTATTCCATAAAAGTGGGCGGGGCTACCTGGACCGAGTATAGAAGTGGGCGGGGTTCGTTATCGGGTATAAAAGAGCCGCCGAGAGTTCACTTTTTATTTCTGTTCACGAATAACTCCTCCATTCTTTCTTACTGGAAAATGCGGAGCAATTCAATCAACATTTGCCTCAATATTTCAACGACTGATGGAAGTGTCATCTCTTCATCCTCATCACCATCTACCACTTCTCACTCTTCATCAGTGTGCATTTCGAAGCCGGTGGACAAAGTCTTCGTTTTCGACATTGATGTGCTCACAATGCTATCGCCGAAGAGAATCGAAGCCATCAAGCGCGATCATCCAAAAATTCGCGTCAGCTTCGCATCAAAAACGCTCGATAAATGTTTATCGAGAGTGAAGTTTCACGATCCGGATGTTCGTACCAAAGAAGTGATCAATATCGACAACGTTGTTCAGGACGGAACTGATAATTCGAAAAAGATGGTGGGAAAGTATGCCAGGCTCAGGAATACTTACAAATTTATTTCCGATCAACGGAGAAATGCAATGCCAAAATCCAGAGAAGATTATCCAGATTTAAAAATTTTCTCTGACCGATGGCGATGCGCCAAAAAAATCTTACAGTTGGTAAATTCCCCTGGAGCCTCTAACGACTACAGTTATGCAAATGTTGTCCTTGTCGGAGATGGAGTTGCACACGGAGCTCTTCAACTAATGAGCACCGCACTCTCATCAGAAATTCCGATCGACAATATCTATTCAACTGCAACAAGATCAACAAAAGAAATCTTGCAAATCATCCAAAAGAGGTTCGGAAGAAGTTGTCAACTTGTTGTTGTCACTTCGAATGGTGATACTATGTATGCAGCTAGACAAGTAAGTTCAAAAATAAATTATTCTTGTGCATTATGGGAGAGATTTTTTTTTACTTTTATGTTAACCTCTTGTTTTTCAGTTATACCATTGTGTCTGGCCAATTTACGGTACTGATGATTTGGAAAAGCTGTACACCAACGAATGCAACTTCCGACAACAATTGTCGATGGACGAGAACAACAATGTTGTATAATCTGTTTTGTTCATTTCACCAGGTTTCATGATCCATTTATTATATTTTCCCTTTTACTGTTTTCTAACTATTTAACTACTTTTTTTGTACATTTTCATTTTTCAAGTTTTGTTCTCCCGATTTTTTTATTATTTATCTCGTTGTTTTTTTCTGAATAAATCATATTTTTTATAAAGTTTTCTGTAGAAGGTTTCAATATTAAATTTACAGGTAAAATTCAGGCTATTTAGATCAGGATAATCAACTTTCTTTCCAAATCTTCTACTTTTAGTCGATTTTTTGACCGATAATTGAGTATACTTCTCAGTAAAAAAAAACTTACGCATATTGATTCTCTTCACAAATTCTCCTCTTGCCTCGAATATTTGCGCTCTCGTCTTTCCATCTCCACCCTTATCCAAAACGACATAACGAGCCGCGTCGCCTTTGAGAGCAATCACTTTGCGCGGGAAACACAATTGTCCATCGTCCTAAACAAAAAAACCGTTTTGTTGATTGGAAATATTTTCACAATTTAATTTTTGGGATAAATGTAGGAAAAGTGGCCATACTATTTCACATCAATCATGTGTAGTATATTCACTTTTCAAAACACAGTATATCCCAACCAACATAACCGGATCTAAAAATTTTTAGGCCGGGGCACAATCGGGAAAAACTTTGAATTTTTATCAAAATAGCTTTTTTAAAGAGCAAATTGATATGAATGGGTGTAAACTTGGATATGTTGTAGTTAAAAAAAAAAACCAACCGTTCCAGGTCTTCCAATTTTCCACGGATGTGGTGGTCCACAAACAACAACTCGATGATTATTCGTATCCGCAATCAATATATCATCATTCTCCGACAAACAGAAACCCGAAGGGCAGTGCAATTCGCGTATCGAACTTCCTTGTTGACTGGTTCCGAACACGCTGTGAACCTTCAATTCGTTAACACGTTGCGAGAGCGACGATGAGGATTGTTGTTGAACAGATTGATTGGTGATATCGGTGAGAGAGGATGGATGAGAAGTTCCATTTCGTGGTAAAGAAGCCATGTTTAATGAGATGATTTGTTCGATGGTTGGAGTGCGAAGTTGATTTTTTTGCTGTTGTTGTTGCTGTTGCTGCTGTTGTTGCTGAAAAATGTTCTATGTGATAGAAAATTACAAAATTGCATACATTTACAAAATATTCTTTCATTTCGGTCAGAGTATAGGGATGAATATCGAATACTTTGATTTTTTCTGGGAAAACCGAATTATTTATATCGAAAAAAATGTCATATGACACAAGATTGATTATCAAAAGGGAACTTCCGTTCCAGTTTCCAGGAATGTGACCTTGAACGTTTCCGAAAAAAAAATCTTACCATTGCCAAAATCGCTGGATTGACAATATTGCGATTTTGCGACGACAACAACGCGGCCGCAACCAAATGATTCTGCAAAAGCGCGGCATTTTGACTCGCCACCACCGAATCATTCAATTGTGGCCACATCAGAAGTTGATTCGCGTTGGGTTGTTGTTGAGCGACAGCCGATGTCAAAGCATTCGACAAACTGGCCATATTTAACGCACTGAGATCCGCATTTTGTCTCGCCGCAGCGGCCATCGCCAATAGATCCGGTCTGAGTGCAGCGACTGCGGCAGCCGTATTAACGTTGGGAAGAGAGTTGATTTGTTGCGCAACTGTATTTCCATTACCATTGGTCGTCGATGTCGTTCCACCCATCATCATTCCTCCACTTCCGTTGGTGACTGGTGCTGGTGGCGGTGATTCGGTGTTGCTTGGCCATCCGAACATCTCGCCAGACATTGGAATGTTCCCGTTACCATTGGTGATCATCGATTGATTCTTCTTTCGCTCACCACCTATGGCACCGAGAGCAGCTGGCGGGGCGACGGGTGCGACAGCGGTCGGAAAAACGGCACTACCCCAGTCTGAAATGAAGAAATGTTGGAATCGCTTACCAAGCCTTGACACATCAGTCATGTGTCGCCCAAAGCCACAAAGCCATTTTATATACCGATCTAACAAATATATCGCCAGAGTTATTGAATACAAAGACGATAGACAGAATCGGGGAAAACAAAAAAATTTGCTCAATTTCAATGACGGTGTCTTTTTTTGAATTGAACATACATTTTCTAACATATTTTGCTTCTAAAATGCTGATTAAACCTATCCTTTTAAATATTTTTTCCCAATTTTTTAAAAAATCACTGAAAATGTGAAATATTATTCAAAATATTTTTAGATAATGAATATGATATCTTATAATTTTTACCGACATTTCAAAACTGTAGAAAAACGTTGAGAATTTTAGATAAAAACTACTTTTTGAGCACAACGAAAAATAGTATACGGAAAACCAGATAAGAAGGAAATCGATTTTTGATACCGAACGAAAACTAAAACCATCACTCATTAGAATAATAATAATATTTTTCAGTACTTGAGAATGAGCTGAAACAGTAAAACTTTCTAACTTTGATAGTTTTACAAAAAATATTTCAAATAAACTCACTATCTTGTGGTTTCGCCTGCACTTGTGGTTGAATTTGCTGTTGTTGTTGAACGATGCGATTACTCGCAACCTCACTACCGATTGGTGGAACTTCTTTTGTTGTCGGCTGAATAACTCTTCCAACAACATAACCAGCCAACGTATTCAAGCAATCGTCCATGTGCTTCTTTCCCAATGGATGATATTCCAACTCAACTTGATGTCCATTAGTGGGAATCGCGTGCGACAAATTTCCAAGTTGTTGAATAACCTTTCTTCTCGATGCAACCATTTCATAACCATTCGATTTGGTAAGAAGCCGTTTTGTGAATCCAATAGCGTCATGAACTCTCGATTCATTAACAGTCATTTTTCTGGACAAATCTTCGATGGCTTGCTCTTGACGGTGTCGCGCATCTTCGAGTTCTTGCAACTTTTTTATTTTCATCTCGTCCAAAGCTTTGGCAATCTCTTCAAAATACCCCTCAACACGATTCTTCATGTCTTCATATTGTTGCATCAAATTATTCATCTTTTCTGGCAAACTGCTAAACTCTTCCATTGATGCTTGGAATTTCTGCTCGAGTTTATCAACATTGCTCACAATATCATCATGAATCGCCTTGATTACCAAATCCGTCACCTCAATCACTCTATGAGTAACATGCTCCAATTCCAAGCATTGTTTACAGGCCATCGATTCACAGGTAGCGCAAAGGTATCGTGTTTGATGTCCGTGTGTTGCACACAAAACTGGTCGATTTTCCGGTTGAGCTCCGCGAATTGCAAGTTCTTCATAGGTGGTGACGTTGTGACCGTCGAACATTCTCATAACACCGTGAGCTGTAAGGCAGTTTGAGCAAAGATCCGAGTTGCATTGTTTGCACACGGCGACTGACGGTTGTTCACTCTTACACGCTTTGCATCTACGGTCTTTATTTGAATTTGGACGACAGTCGGATTCAGCAACACGAACCTGTAATAAATATGAATTTCGTGGGAGTTTTCATTCATAATTTTCCGAATTTTAAAATCTCGAAAGAGTGGAACATATTGTTCAAAATGAATACTGGAGTTGTTTTACTAGTAAAATCTTATCCTGATATTCAAAAAGAACAAAAAATATATTTTTAAATCAATAACTTGAGATTATACCTCACGACGGCTCTACGTCAATTCGCCACCCGTCATTTCACCACCCCGACATTTCGCCACTTTTTACATTTTCGCCACCCCGACATTTCACCACTTTTCGGGACTTTTTTACAAATGACAAAACTATAAAATAACCGATTTAATCGTATGAAAATGACGTCCACGTGGTCTAATGGGTTACATCGAGGAATGCCAGCCACTCGGTGGGATGTTCAAAAGTTCGAATCCGCGTTGAAACTTGAAAAAAGACTGGAAGTGGCGAAATGTCGAGTGGCGGGATGTCGGGGTTTCGAAATGTCGGGTGGCGAAACGTCGGGGTGGTGAAAAAACAAAAAGTGGCGAAATGTCGGGGTGGCGGAAAGCCCTCACGACAGTGGTTGGATTTCTAACAATAAAAATATAAAAAATTCTGTTTCAAAAAACTTTCATGAATTTCATATTTTTCTGTGAAATGTTGGAAGAGTTTTTCTAAGCCTTGAGCACATCAATCATGTGTCGTTCTGCTCTACAAAACCAAATTATATACCGACTAACCCATTATCGCACGAGTTATTAGAAACCCGGACAAAAGCTAAACGTCGGAACGTTTCATACAAGTTCAAATTGAGAAACTTTCCAAATTCGCCTCTTTTTCAAAAAAAAAAAAAATACTCACAAAATCTAGGAGCATTGCATGGACGTATCGAACATCATTTCCAACATGCGATTCTTGTGCACAAATCGGACATCGAATAACTCCAGGTGGTGTCGGTCGTTCGACGATTTTCGAAGACTCCAATTCAAATTCAAACGAATTTGCGGCAGCCGCAGCTTTGCGCGACTTCTCTTCGGCAATCGCCGATTTTTGCTGAAGACGTCCATCGAGTTGTGCAATTATGCAATCCTCGCAAATCGAATGGAGGCAATCAAGAACTCTCGGCTGAAAAAATACCGGGTTTTCGGGGTGAATTGAGATGGTAAATTTGTGAATTTAGATCTCAAAAATGTCTGAAAAGCGCTGACATTACACATCAGTCATGTATAGGCTAAATAACTTTTCAACGTATAGTTTATCCCAAATACCAATCGGTTGGCAATATAAATTACGCCGATGTAACCTATTGGGAAGAAAACCTGATCATATTTCACGGATTTTTTTTTTGGTAATTTATTTATAGATTTAGACACGCTTTTTCTTCCACAAAAAACTAAATACTGATTCCGGTTTGTTTGATAAGGAAATGGATGTTTCTCACGAACAATCTATTGATTTCCGATAAGTTCCAGAAGAACGAATTAGAAGAGGGTTTAAAATTGTTTTGTGTAATTTAACTATTTCGGAAATTTTATATTTCTGTTTCAAGTACAAAGCTTATTAATTAAAAACTGTTTCAAACAAGTAGAAGTTTTCTGGAATTATTTAGAAGTGTTAGTTTTTTTCAACATCTTTAACCCATTTTCTTCACCTATGGATCTCAATAATTTCATAACTTATAGATTATCTAGTAGAAAATATACCTTCCGGAAGTCCTTGTGACAATACGGGCAGTGTGAACTATCATCCTCTGGCAGTGGTTCGGTTCCAAATAACGGGCTCGATGTTCCCGATCTAAATAGAACCTTATTGACAAAATATTTCCTCCCAACTCTTCTCACCTGAGCACATCATTTCCATTCAAACTCGGCGATGCACTATGATTGGCAGATTCGTGTCGCCCTCCACCATTGGCCATCGGCCTTTCCACTTTGCGCATTATCTTTTTCTTGCCAATTGTTACAAGTTTTGATTGCCTGACAATGAGGCAATGTTTTGAGCAATGTATATAGGTTTTCGTGCGTGAGCAAGTGAAAATTTATATACACAAAATGTGGGTTAGTATGAAGAGAAGCTAAAACGTTTATGTTATTAGTGTTCGGTTAGGACATAAAGTACATAACGAATGAGAAAGTTCGATTTTTCGGGTATGAGAGAAAGAGAGAGTACGATAAGAGGTCATGTGGGAGACGGTTTGATTACTAAAAAGTCAGACGTTATTTGGAATTTTTCGTCGTCAGGAGGGTTCTCATGGACAGTGAATGATAATAATAATAATACTTTTTACAATGGCAAAAAATAAGGGAAAGTTGAGAAAGGTTTAACTATAACAGGGTAAAATACTCTCAACTTTCGAAAGATTTTTTTGGGAAAAAATATCTGAATTTGTCACAGTTCCGTGCAATTTCAACATTTATTTTCTGGAAAACCAGTTTTAAAAATTTTTATCAGTTTTGAAGAACTATTTCGAGAATCGATGACTTTTCTGATAATGATAATAATCTTTCCACACTTTTGAACTTTTTCGTTGAAATTTCGGAATGACTCAACTTCCGAAAAGGATTAGAACACAAAAAAAATTTAAATCGAAGAGGTTGTTCAGTTTGAAAAACAAATGAGGGAAAAAATTAATTAGCTAATAGCTTTATTAGATTTTCGAAATCTGAAAAACGCTATAAATTCACAGACAAAAAATCGTATGTTTCATTTTTTGAAAGTTTAAATTCTTTCTTCAATGGAATCCTTGATTATCATTTTTTTTTAATTTTATATGGATTATCAGAACACTTCCGAAATTTTAAATGAAATTTTAATTTATTTTTTCAAGGTTCTGAATTTAAAAAGTGAATAAAAACGTTTCAGAAACCCTAAAATATATTTCTGATGCAGTTGATTGACCAAAAACGAAAGTTTTTTGTTTATATATATTTTTTTTTTCAAATTTATTGTGTGAAATTTTCTATTTTATTTACAAAGTTTAACGGCCCACGCAATATAAAACTGTATCCTAAAAATTTCTAACAGGTCTATTGATGACTTCAGTATTCATTTAAGCTTCAAAAATTATCGAAAAATAATTTTTTCAAGAAAAAAAAATCAATTACATCATCTAACATTACGTACCAAATATTTAAAAAACCACATTTTGCAACATTCGAAAAAGGCCAGGTGAATTATCACCGAAACTATAATGAAATGATAACAAAAATTGTTTCGATTTTCTCTTATCTCGTTATAAATATTAAAATTTCTGCAAACATCAACAAAAATTCGACGAAAATGTCAAAAAATATAACAATTATTATTATATCTGATATCTTTTTTTTAACGCGCGATAAACAAGTGAGATAAGAAACAGCATTCCAACAACTTTCAAATTTCATCGAAAATAATTTGAGACTTCCTAAAAAATCAATAATATTTTCTATGATTCGGCAAAAATACGAAACCTCAAGGAAATAAATTTTTAAAAGCTTGCAAAAAACAATTAAAAACACCTTTTCGAAAAGGTTTTTTAGACCAACAACAGTAGAAGTCTAACATTTTTCTAACTGCGTATCATCCCTTTCTCATGACACACAATGAAAGCGTTGCTACGCAGGCAATTTTATGTGTTGGCCGGCTGCCAGACGCCCTTTCTCTGTCTCTGCCCCCTCTCGCCTTATGTTGGCCACGTGCCAAATGCATTGAGAAGGAGGGGCGAGGAGGGTTGCAAAAACGCGGCATGGTATTGGAGAAATGGGTATTATTTTTCATTGTTTAGGGAAATGCGATTTCATCTGGTGGGAATTGTTCAATTTATTGATTTCACAACAATGTTTTATAAACAAAATCGATGAATAATGACTGAAAATGTATCGTTTTTATGTATTTCCAAAACTATTTTGACTCAAACTAAGATTTTTGATAGAAATTATCAGCTCTAGATTGAAACATTTCAAAATCTGACAAAATTTTCGTCATAAAAAGTATGGAATGTTCATTTATGTGGCAACAAACCATTTTAGAATTCTTTTTCAGTTAGTTTTCACAAAACCAATTCTTATTTATTTGGTGTTGAACTTTATCACATCATTTTCAAATAAATATTGTTTTCAATTTAATCCCTGTTTTTGAAACCGAACTTTTCGGACTCAATAAAGAAGAATATCAATATTTACATCAGAATCGTTCGGCCTTCGTTTTTTCTAAAATGGCTCATTTTTAACGCTTTTTTTGAACAATTTATGAAATAAAGTTTTCCTTTTATTCTTAAAACTTTTAAAAAACTTAAAATTACCTGCAAGTGACTTGAAACATCAGAAAAGCGACGTCAAAAAAGGCGAAAAAAAGAAACAAAAATTTTCGTAATGAATTCTCCGGGAGAAGTACAAGTACTACTGTAATCATTGCAGGACCATTTCTCTAGCCAGCTTCATGTTTCTTTATCGTCTTTTATTTTCTTTCTTTTTTTTCGACAAAATAAAGTGTCCTTTTTCCACTCCAAGAAAATGTGTCCAAATGACCATTCCTTATCAGTTGTCTATCAAAATTCCCAACTATCAAACCTTTTCGTCAAAGTAATATTCGCCGTATAATTAAGCGTTGTATAATTTACGAAAAAATTGCAGAAAACCAAAAAATAATGGAAAATTCTCCATCAGAAGAGCAATGAGTGGCCGTCAACCATTAATCAATTCATCATCACCAACGCGACAAGTCAGCAAAGATCGAAAACGGTTCATCGTCGTCACTTTTTTCGATGCATCCGTGACTATTTTGTTATGGGTACTTTGCACGGTAGGTTTTAAATTTTTATATAATTTCAAAGTGTTTTTGGGGATTCAGGTGACCCGAGATGACGATTGGGACAAAGCGTTTTTCGATGAAATCAATGTTTTGAATCCGAAGTTTTTCAAAATCTCCCTTTTCGATATTGTCATGCTAGCCATTTTTCGAATGCTTATATTAGTTATTATTTATGGAATTTGTATAGTTAATCAATGGTACACGGTCGCTTTAACAACATTCCTCACCAGCGGATATACATTATTCAAGGTGAGCATTTTTGAAGAAGATCTTGACCAAAATAAGGTGGAAATATTTTGAAAATTTCGAAGAACAACTTGGAAAAATTATAAAAATCTTTAGAGCATAAAAATATGATGTAATCAGGTTATTCAATTGCAAAATCAGTCTAAAAAATTACTAAAATCGTCGAAAAAACCTTTTTTATCGATCACATTCAAATTCAACGGCTTCGAAACTACACAAAACATCATTTTCGTAGTTTTTACCAAAATTTTGTTATCCTAAATATTTATTTCAAAATGAAAATTCGTGAATTTGAAAATGAAGCTCATGTGGAACACGGGGATATGTGTGTGTTACTATTGAAAAAATCAGAGTAATTTCTTTCCGAAATCATAAAAAGTAGACAATGACGCATAATCTCAAGAATTGAGAAACTAATATCGAAAATCGGAATCTGAATTTCTGTGGAAATAAAGATGAGCTTCTCCAACTTCTGGCAATTCTATACGTGAGCATTTAGTGATGTGATATATGTAATATTGTTCGGAGCACATAACCCAGACTCTGAAAGCAGATGAATTTTCAAAAAACTCACGAATTCGGGAAACAATTTCCTTTTTTCTTGGATTCAGACTTCTAAAATTTTGATTCTTGATGTTTCCTTGAAATCATGCGTAGTTTCAACAGTTTAAAAATACTTTGTTTTAATTTTCTTTTGTTTTCCACTGTTTCAAATTTCTGTTAAAAACATCAAGAAAAATAATTTGCTTGGTTCTAACAACACTGCCACAGGCAGTTGCTAACCGGTCGGAAACCAGAGAAAACGGGAAAACCGACAGGTTTCGTACTGGTTTCCGATCGGTTTTCGTATAAATAAACAAAACCGATCGGTTTCCGAAGAGAAGAAACAAATGAAAAACCGACGGGTATCCAATGCTTGGTGGACTAGGTTTTATTTTGGTTTTTTCGTCCATAAATATTTTTATTTTCTTTTTTTTTTTGCAGACTTTTTTTGTCGTTTTACATGTTTTGTAGCGTGTTTTATGTCAAATATTGATATGTAGTAATGAAATACTAAAAAGCCTTGTACTCTATGAGATTTTTTTTCCAAAATTAGTGTTGCGCCGTCTCCATTTTTAGAATCTAAAGAACTTTCGGAGAAAAAGAAGTGAGGTTGGTTTTATTTATGAATGAAACAATTATCACGAATACATTCAATGAAGTAGTTTGATTTTTTTGTTGTGAAAGTATAGAACCATGAACTTTGACACATTTTTCAAAAATGGAAAAGGCTTGAGTCACATTTTGTACTTGAAATAAAGTTAGTTGATAAAACTAGATCACAGTTATTCGGAAATCGGTTGTCAAAATATTTGAATATTCAGAATGGGTAGAGATCGCACGAAGTTTTTGAAAAGTGAGTTTATCATCATCAAAATTGTTTGAACATAAAAAATTATATTCAGGAAGAAAGACGGAAAATGACGTTGAGAAGATGATGGAAAGCGAAACGAGTATGAATGAGGAAGATTATCATGAAGATAGTGTATTGAACGCACTTCAAAACAAGCACATGATGATGCGGAACGATGATGAAGAAGATTGGAATTTGTTGCCAGTGAATTTGGATAAGATTTGTTTGGGTGGTGATTGCAATGATAATCATGACGAGAATGAGGAAGAGGAAGAGGATGCCAATGAATTGAAGGGTATTTTTTCAAAAGTTTTACTATTCCTGTTTTGCCAGCACAGTTAGTTGTTTAGGCAAGAGAAATTTGAAAAATTATGTACCATCTAAGTTTTGGAGAATACTTAAGAAATTTCAATGACATTATTATTATACTCCAAATTGAATGAAATGAGAAAATGTGAGAAAAAGTATACAGGGAAAGCCAAGAAAATTATTTTGAAACGTGTAGAAAGTGAGAAATGCGTTTGGTCAGTTTCGAATATTTTTAACAGTGAAGAAAATGAAACAAAAATAAAAACAATCACTCTACGATAATAACTTATCACAAATTACAACAGAAATAGAAATTGAGGGCTTCACAAAATGTGTCGTTGAAAACAATTGATTCGAAAAGTGCACATATAGTGCAGAAGCACATGACAAAAATACAGAAATGTTGGAGTACTCTACAGGGGGCACCATATAATCGTGGTTTCAGATGATAATGAGTGTGATGCGAATAACATGCATTCAATGTTGCTCAATTTGAGCGACAAGCAGACGGTTGCTCTTTTGACTGCTCTTCAATGCAAAGAATCGACATTAGGTACATACAAAGGACATTTGTTACAAGCTAATTCCACTTTCAGCATTCAAAAAGAGATGCTTGCTTTTTGACTCTCTGGCTGAAAGAAAACAGTTGATGAAAATATGGGAAGCTAGTAAGTTGAGATATACCAACATTTGCGTTTGCAATAAATGTGGGTCTACATCGAACGATTCTACATTTTGGTAATGAAATGTTCCTCTCCCTATGGTCTTTGAAATTTTATTTAGTATCAATTCGACATGTCAAAATTCCAATTCCGCCATGCTGACATTCACGAAAATGAATATCCACGACCAGTTGCGAAATATTGTGTTGGTGTACAAAAAGGATATTTTGCAACTTCGCGTTGCGTTGAAGTCAGGAATGAATGTCGCTCATAATCTATCCAGTCCATATTTTTCACAACTGTGGAAAAACGAAAAAGACTCTGTTGACCTGTCGCTTCAAATTTCCGTAGATGGGGTTCAGTCGCACGGGAATACCAAGTGAGTGATAATGAAACATGAAAATAGGAAAAACGCGTAATTTATGTGTGATAAGTGATGACCAACAGTTTTTTCGACATAACTTAGCCCTTTTGTTACAACGTTAAATACTATCTCCAGTTTACGCGTTGTTCTGACTTTCACTATCGTTTTTCCATGTTCCCTTCCACAGGAAAAAGATTTGGCCCGTCGTCCTTTCTTTGGTCGATCTTCCGACAAGTATTCGTCAAAAGGCAACGAGTATGGTTCTCGGCGGGTTTTTTTCTGGCCCAGAAAACCCCTCAACTAACGCCTTTAATGCAGCAATTGGATATTTGAGTACAGAGTTGAAGATTTTGGCAGAAGGTATCAAAATAGACGAACATTTGTTCACATTTAATCTGACATGTTGCACAGCTGATCAGCCGGTCAGTGTGTTCAGAAATAATGAGAAGAGTTATATGATTCAGGCCAAGAGAGCTCTTTTTGGATTTAACGGTCATTCTTCGAAGTGCTCATGCTTTTATTGTCTCAGTGATGGAACTCTCTACAAGTCTAACGGTCCAGGTGAGACTGACTATTGCTACATTTCGTGAAAGTCATGTTTAGAGCGATACATTCTACGTAAAAAAACGTTCAGAACAGATGCAGAAAACGGTGTGAATGGAATGAGTGGCGTGGTAGCCAAAATTTTAGAGTATTTGACACCATGGGATTGTGTAATTGACGTGTTACATAATTTTTCGGAAGGTTTAGTCACACTTATTATCTTGGGTATGCTCCTCTTTCTCTCCTGTTTCTGTAATATCAGATAGTTCAGAGTTATTCCCGAAGCATAACTCGAAAGTCAAATCGGACCTGTTCGAAGTTGACTACAAAAAGTTGCAACAAATTTTCGAAGAAGTTATTGCTCCGAAAGAATTTCGCAATTGTGGCGAATTTCGGAATGGAACGGACAAGTCAAACGTTTGTATCCAAATAACTCCTATATATTTTGAAAGAGTTTTTAGTTTGCTCGAATATTCCTTCTTCCATCGATTATCAAAGCCAATGTGAAACCTGAATGTCAGGTCGTGCTGATTGGACTTGGCTTACTTTTGAATCAAATGTATACCAATTGCGAAGTTGTTGATGGGTTTTTCTCGGATATTTGTTCTGCTTTAGATGGAATTTTTCAAAGCTTTACAAATAAATATTATTCAATAAAAACGCACGTGAGTTCTTATTCTCAACTCTCATCACATTTTTTCATTTTAAGGAAATTTTGTTCCATTTGCCTTATTCGGCTTGTAAATTTGGCAATGTAGCGGATCTTTCAACAGAGCAGTTCGAAAGTTTTTACCATTTCATACTGTCCGAGTTCAACTCTCAAATGACCACGAATTTCGTTGAAACAGTCGCCACGAGGTAGTTCTGTTTCTAAAAACTTCAAATTTCAACTTAAACTCAGATTTTTGCTTCTTAATGAAACCTCGAGAGAACTTATCAGAAGATATGCCATTCGTCCAACACAAATTATTCGGGACATGATCAAACTATGCCCAGAATTGATTCCAGCTAAAATGTCTTATTACGGGGTCTTGAAAACCGTCGACAGCACAAATCGAATGCTCATCGGAAACGTGAAATCTTATTCGACTCTGAAGTTGTCTCTTGGGACATTGAGACCGAATGACATTGTATTTTTTGAAAGAAACAGCAAATTTTCCTGTGGAAAATATATTCTCTTCACCGATGACAAAAAAGTACTGGTTGAGCCAATCGTAGAAAATCGCTTCGATGAGAGATTCCCAAATGTTGCTGATAATTTTAAAAAATTGCCACAACATTTACAACCTTGGGGCGAGAAAGTACTTCATCATCTCAAATCATCATCTGGAGTTGTATATGGAAAAGCTGGCACAGCGAAAGTTCTCATAAATGTAACAGATGTACATGGAGTAGGCGCATCATTGAACATAGGCGAAAACTCACTCTATGTGCAGTGTAATGGAAACCCTGTTCATAAATAACAAGTAGTTTCACTTCTTAAATTGTTCATATATGTGTCTGATATATGTGTGAAGTTTTAGTTTATTTGATAGGTGTGTCATTGTCAGATGTGTTGTTCTAAATTGATTGTCTTTTTATACATGAATATGCATTTTTATCTATTTTCCATTTTCTATCATGCAAAACTGAAATTTTCTCTCCGCATCTTGCTCGTGTTTCTTTTTCTTTTCTCGAGATATACTGATTTTTAGCTTCCGATTTCTCGACATGGCTCCTTTGAAACAGCGCGGTAAGACACAGGCCGATTTGTTCAAGTTGTTTTTGGATGTGAGTTAAAAGCTTGTCTACTAAGTATATTCTAAATAATTCAGAAGAGAATGAAGCAGAGACCACCACACCGCACCGTCGAACAACACAAAGAAAAATTGACGCGAGATTTTGAAATGGATTACGGAGAAATGGATCTTCAAGTAAACGAGGTTAGTAATTTTTTAATATTCGTTGATCTAAACTTTTGATATTAGAACATTCAGTTCCAAATTTTTAAACAATGTGCGAGTCTCATACATTTTCTCATTTTCTTAGCATTTTTTGATACATATTTTCTACAAAGTCAAAATAGTGTGCAAACACCGCACTAGGGTTGGCGTGTGGCGGGTGAAACGCACGCCATGCACTCATGTTTGTCTGTTTTGAATCGTCTAATTTGCACACGCCTAAGTATGAAGAACTTTTTTCAGATTCCGGATGAATCTCAAGATCTTGAAGAAGAACGATTCAGTGAAGAAGACGAGCTTTTTTCTTCGATTGCTAGTCAGGTGGGTTTAAAAATAAATTTGTATTTTCTCGATATAACATGTCGATTTTCCAGAATCAAAAGAAAAGACAGAAAGGAAAAAAGGGAATGAAATCATTAGACGCGCAGCATGCTGAGAATTCGACTGAAAAAATGACGATTAGAAATGAAAACAGCCCTTCGACGATGATGTTCGAAAATATAAACTCTGTTCCAATTCAATCAATCGTCGAATCTCCAACTGCTTCGATAGATGAACCACCGACTCCGAAAACTTCGAAGATACATAAATTTTTCACAAAAACACTGATGAAACCGGTGTCAATGGCTAAGACGCTTTATTTCGATGTAAATGCTAATCGTGGTCTCGACGATGAGTCAATCAAAGTTAGTTTGTAATTGAATTGTTCACAGAAAAAATGGCTATTCTCTGATAAATTTTTCAAACATATTTACCAGTATTTTGGGGAAAAAACTCAGACTCCAAAAACCTTAATTTACAGATGACGAAACAGAAGAAAATAAGAGGAAATCCTCGTATTGATCTGCAAGAAGTTTTGAGAATTGCTGAGAATTCAACAGGAATTGTGAAAGATCTAGCGCTGGCGAACGTCACCCTTATTGACAAGGTATTTTTTCGTGCAAAAAATGTTTGAAATTTTACGTTTTAGGTCAACGACCTCACTGAAATGGTCTCAAAACTGATGGCGGATTCTAAGGCACGATCCGAAGATCAATGTTATCTCGACTTCTCTGATCCAGGAGAATCAGTCTTCAAATTGCCGAATGGACATTGTTATGATATTCTACATTATATTGACTATGATTTAATGGAGAGATGTAGTGGGAAATGTTTGGAAGAGATTTCGAGCGAAATAGTGAGATGTGTTTTTGCGGTGGTAAGTGGTTTCGACTTTGAAGCATCGAAAATAGACAAAAAGTTCATAAAAGATTGTGTTCATTTCAGCTCGTTTTGATTGATGGACACAATGTGGTTGCGATGACAGCAGTTTGTAAAAAGTCCAGCGGGGTGATCTATGTACCAGTTGGAGAAGAAGTTCT